>CP050224.2:32130457-32375457 GCA_012066045.3 Morus alba
GAGAGAGCAAAAATCTGCTTTTTTATGGTTTCTTTTGATTTTACCTCAAAAGGCATTGATGTTTTGCATCCTAAATTTGGTTCAACATTTTTAGGAATTAATGCAACAAGAGGCACCTTTTTTGGATGAATTTTATATTTTCTAGAATTTTTGCCATTTTTCGCCATTGAAAAATCAGAAAATTAATAGAGATATCACAGTATTCTAAAATTTTACATATGCGATCCTTACATTTTTCTAAGCATGCCTGCAAAAAATCGCATCAAAATACCAAGTATAACTTGCTTTTTGGGGGTGATACCTCCTCGCGAAAACGATGTTTCCTCCTGCCGGGAGAGAAAAAGCATATAAGGCTCTTTAGGGGGGGTGCTACTGTCGACCCCCGCCCGCCCCCGGGCCAGCGCTCGCGCTGGCCTTGTCCCGCGCGCGCGATGCCCATGCCCCCGCGCGCGCGGGGCCTAGGTGTCGCGCACATGGGGGCGCTCAGACAGGGCCGCGCAAGTGGTGGCGCGGCTGGGCCGGCGGCGACCACCGCCGGCGGTTGTCGCCGGTAACCGTCGCCGGAGACTAAAAAACGCGGGAATGTTGGATAAATGACGGGAAATGCTCAGGAAGCTCGGAATTGTGGTCCGCTCCAGGCAGGCCTGCGCCGGTGGGAGCGCGGTGGGGCCGGCGGCGACCACCGCCGGCGGTGGTGGCCGGCGGCCAAAAAACGCGGGAATGTCGGAAATTCTCGGAAAAATCGCAGGAAACGCTCAGAAAGCATAAAATTGATGGAGTAGTGCCGGGAAAAACATAAAATGACAAATTTATTGCTCTAAAAGAGCATCGAGTGTCCCATTCTGCAGCCCCATTGGGCCAACATGGTAATACCACGGCCCTCACCTGGAGAGCGTGGAAATATTGGGAATTCTAGAAAGCTCGGTCCCTATGAACAGGTATTCATTGTGCGCACATGATGATACCACGGCTATGCCCTGAAGAGCGTTGGCACGTCGGGAATCCTCGGTTGCCCTGGTCCAAAAGAGATGAGCCTCGTTGCGCCCAGGTGATGATACCACGGTCATGCCCTGGAGAGCGTTGGGACGTTGGGGAACCCCCGAAGATTGGTCCGGTCGGTGATCCTCGAATGCTCGGTCCCTAAGAATTTGTCTCGTGCCCACGTGATGATACCACGATGATAACTCTAAGAAATTAGAGTTATCCGCTGGTTTTATAGCTTAAAAGTTGTGTGTCATTGAGTAATTGTTCTCATTTATTGTATGTTTTAGAATAGATTTGTAGAATTGCATTTACTCTAGTCTAATTTCGTATTGCTGTTCTTCTTTGGTTAAAAGCTAGTCATTTGAAGGTAAAATAAGGTGAAAAACTGGCTAAAGCTGTGTAACTCTTTGCAGGAAATTGTTGGCCCAAAATGCTGCAGCATTCTTGGCGACATTCTGGAATAGCTGGCAGATGGCTGACGGCAGCGCACTAGCTGGGCAAAAGCTGACAGAGGAATCCGTGTGAGCTGGCTAAGGAAGTGTCAATTGGGTCAACAAAGCACCTCAGCAGTGCCACCTCAGCCCTTGTGTTGCCCTAGAAGGGAATGATTCTCTCAGGACAATTGGGCAGCCGCCAGGGGGAGAAAAAGAGGAAGAGAGAGAATTGGGCAGAGATATAAAAAGAAAACAGTTGCTCATAAAGGAACACACATGAGCTAGAGTACGAATATACCAGAAAACACAAAAAAAGAGACATTCTAGAGAGGAAAAAGCTTCGGGAGAGAGCTGAAGAAGGCAGAACAACACGTGAATCTCAGCCTAGAAGGATTATACAACATAGAGAGAGAGAGCTAGAGTTGAAGAACATTCTTGGCTGGTCACAGAGGAATCCAGATCCAGCCGAACTTGCTCTTCTTCTGTTAGCTTAATTATCTTTGTCATTTAGCTCCTGATTTTAACCATGGATTGTATTGAAGCTTTGGATCTTGTAATTACCATTATGAACTAAGTTACTGTAGCTAGGTTTGCTAATGGAACCAATACTGTAAGAATGACAAGTGGTTTCTGAGAATGCTATTAATCTACTATTCCTGTTCATTCATGTGAGCTAAAATCTATTTCTATTCTTGACTGGCCATCAACTTTAGGATACAAGATTAAGATTAATACTGGAAGGGTTAGTTTTAATCGGATTAACATGAATGATGCTTGTTCAATATGCTTGCTGAGTATTTGATTAGTGGGTAGTATAGGAATATATTATTCACCTAGCACAATCTAAAGAAACCCGAGCTCAAATCTGCAGTCCTAGAGCTAGATCCACACAGGAATGTGTTGGAAATAGCTTAAAGGACCACAGCCATAATCAATTCGGAAGAACTTTATGCATCAACGAGTTTCTGTTGACAGGATAGTAGAATGCTGTAGCATTCTTGGTAACATTCTAGTCAGACTTGCAGTAGAGGGGAAGTTAGCAGGCCTAGCTCGTTTTTACCATTAATCTACATCTCAACATTATATTCTTGTTACATTTAGCCATCAGATTTTATTTCATTTGCATTCATTTAAATCACATCATCTTAGTAAACTTTGCTGAAAGATTTCTTATTATTTTGTGAATATACAACTCCTGACATATACTTTGGTGATTCATTCCTCGTGGGATCGATATCCGTACTTGTGTACACTTTATTACTTGTAGCGACACGTGCACTTGCGAGCATAATTATCACGCAACAAGTTTTTGGCGCCGTTGCCGGGGAATTGAAATCATTAAAGTATTTGTAGGAGTAATTTTTTGTTTTATGTTTGATTACTTTTTAATCTTAATCATTTGGTTCTTAATTCCTCAGGACAGTAAGTTTCTTGTATGAATCCACCGCAAGACCTGGAGTTGCTGCCTTTGGATCCTGAAATTGAAAGAACATTCCGAGCTAGGAGGAGGGAACAACAAGGACTAGCAGGAGTGAGAGACATGGCAGAAGGGGCAGCAGGAAACAACGGGCAGCAAGTAATTGCCAACAACCCTGTTCCACAACCAGAGCCGATGGATGATAGAAACAGGGCCATTCGAGACTATGCAGTGCCCATTTTGCATGGACTCAACCCGGGCATCGTGAGGCCAACAATCCAGGCACCTCACTTTGAGCTGAAACCCGTGATGTTCCAAATGCTCCAGAACGTGGGGCAGTTTAGTGGAATGGCAACGGAAGATCCTCACATCCATCTCAGACAATTTATGGAAGTGAGTGATGCTTTTAAGCTCCCGGGGGTGACTGAAGATACATTGAGGTTGAAGCTATTCCCTTATTCCTTGAGGGATAGGGCAAGAGTGTGGCTGAATTCCTTGCTTCCGGATTCAGTGACATCATGGGATGAGTTGGCAGAAAAATTTCTCATGAAATACTTCCCTCCAACTAAGAATGCCAAGTTGAGGAATGACATTACCTCATTCCTACAAGCAGATGGGGAGTCATTGTATGAAGCATGGGATAGGTTTTAGGAACTACTGCGGAAGTGCCCTCATCATGGGATCCCCCACTGGATTCAAATGGAGACATTCTATAATGGTCTCAATGGGCAAACATGGACTATAGTGGATGTCGCAGCAGGAGGAGCCATTTTGGCCAAGTCTTATAATGATGCATATGAGATTTTAGAGAGGATGGCCAACAACAACTATCAATGGCCAACCGAGAGGCATGGTGCAAGGAAGGCCACTAGAATTCACGAGCTTGACGCTATCACGGCACTCTCAGCTCAAATGTCATCCTTGACAAATATGGTAAAGGCATTAAATCCACCGGCGGGGGTAAATGCAATGTACACTACTGGTTTTTCGTGTGTTTACTATGGAGATAGCCACCAATATGATGATTGCCCATCCAACCCTGCCTCTGCATGCTATGTTGCTAATTTCAACAGGGGTGCTCATCATTACTCAAACCCTCATAACCAAGGGATGAGGTAACAACCAAACTTTGCATGGAATAATCAAGGAGCAGGAACTAGTCAGCCCAATGCTTACCACAAAAGCACCTATCCACCACAACAACAACAAAGAACTCAACCCGTAGAACAATCTAGCTCTTTGGAGGGCTTGTTGAAAGAATTTATTTCAAGGAGTGAAGCCAAACTCCAGAGCCATGATGTTGCATTGCGGAATTTAGAAAATCAGGTTGGGCAGCTAGCAAGTTCTCTCAACAACAGTTCCCAAGGTGCTCTACCAAGCAACACCGAAGATCCACGGAGAGACGGGAAAGAACACTGCAAGGCTATCACACTAAGGTGTGGAAAGGAGTTGGAATCAAAGGAAAAACCTCTGGCTGCTAACACAGAGCCCACTTCAATCCAAGGGGGAGAGAAAAAAACACTGCCACATGAAGAACATCCCCGGAGTAAGAAACTGGACTCTGGAGTCCAGAATGCTGCAGCATTCCCACAGCATTCTGGAGCAACCAAAACCAGCAATACCAGTGGCAGCCGTCCACCTCTACCATTCCCACAGCGCTTCCAGAAACAACAACAAGATGGGTAGTTCCGCAAGTTCTTAGATGTCTTGAAGCAGCTACACATCAACATACCACTAGTGGAAGCCTTAGAACAAATGCCAAGCTATGCTAAGTTCATGAAGGATCTCGTGACCAAGAAACGCAGGCTTGGAGAGTTTGAAACAGTGGCTTTGACCGAAGAATGCAGTGCTATTCTGCAGAACAAACTCCCGCCCAAGCTAAACGATCCAGGAAGTTTTACTATTCCATGCTCCATTGGAAACCAATACTTTGGTAGAGCATTGTGTGATTTGGGAGCTAGCATAAATATAATGCCAATGTCCATATTCAAGAAGTTGGGTATTGGAGAAGCACGGCCAACCACTATATCCTTACAGCTGGCTGACAGGTCAATTGCAACTCCTGAAGGAAAGATCGAGGATGTACTAGTAAGGGTGGACAAGTTCATTTTTCCTGCTGACTTTATTATGCTTGATTATGAAGCAGATAGAGAAGTGCCCATAATTTTGGGGAGGCCCTTTCTTGCAACTGGCCGCACCTTGATTGATGTCCAGAAAGGAGAATTAACCATGCGGGTGCAAGAAGAACAAGTCACCTTTAATGTGTTCAAGGCAATGAGGTTCCCGAGTGAAACTGAAGAATGCTCAGCCATCTCAGTTATTGACTCTCTGGTGGCAGAAACACTTGAGCATGAAGGAGTCGACAGTAATGAAGAAGGGGGCGTTGAGCAAGTAGAAATGGGTGGGAGCAAATGTGACAATGCCGTGCCACACAAGGAAGTTTGAGTCTCTAGACCTGACTGAACGGAAACACTAGCCCACTCAGCCCTCAAGCATAGAGCCGCCAGTCCTAGAGCTTAAGCCTTTGCCTCCGCACTTGAGGTATGCCTACCTAGGAAATTCTTCTACACTTCCGATCATTATCTCTGCTTTATTGACGCAGGAACAAGAGGGCAGGCTAATAGAGGTTTTGAGAGAATCTCAAGGAGCCATTGGCTGGACTATAGCAGATATAAGAGGCATCAGTCCCGCCTTTTGTATGCACAAGATTATCCTGGAAGATGAAAAGAAGGGGTCTATAGAGGGACAAAGAAGGATGAACCCAATCATGAAAGATGTGGTCAAAAAGGAGGTGATAAAGTGGCTAGACGCAGGGATCATTTATCCAATCTCGGATAGTGCTTGGGTGAGCCCGGTGTAGTGTGTTCCTAAGAAAGGGGGGATCACGGTTGTTGAGAACGAAAAGAATGAGTTGATCCCCACAAGGACAGTGACAAGGTGGCGAATTTGCATGGATTACAGGAGGCTCAACAAGGCCACCAGGAAAGATCATTTCCCACTACCCTTTATTGACCAAATGTTGGATAGGCTGGCGGGTAAGGAGTTTTATTGCCTATTGGACAGGTATTCCGGTTATAACCAGATTGTGATTGCACCGGAGGACCAACACAACACTACTTTCACGTGTCCATTTGGCACGTTTGCCTTCAGAAGAATGCCATTCGGACTCTGCAATGCCCCAGCCACTTTTCAGAGATGCATGCTAGCCATTTTCACTGATATGGTGGAGCGGTATTTGGAGGTTTTCATGGATGACTTCTCAGTTTTTGGGAAGGATTTTGATGAATGCCTCATGAACTTGGCCAAGGTCCTAAAGAGATGCGAAGAGACTAACTTAGTCTTGAACCGGGAGAAATGCCACTTTATGGTCAACGAGGGAATAGTGCTTGGACATAGAGTCTCAAGGGATGGTTTGGAGGTTGATAAGGCAAAGCTTGTTTTGATAGAAAAGCTGCCAGCACCGACCAATGTGAAAGGGCTTCGAAGCTTTCTTGGACATGCAAGGTTCTATAGGAGGTTCATTAAGGACTTCTCAAAGGTGTCAAAGCCTCTTTGTAGTCTTCTCGAGAAGGATAGCAAGTTTATTTTTGATGAGGCCTGCTCATTAGCCTTTGCCGAATTGAAGAAGAGACTTATTTCAGCCCCTATCATCACAGCACCTGATTGGTCTCTTCCTTTTGAAGTAATGTGTGATGCCAGCGACTGGGTAGTGGAGGCAGTTCTCAGGCAGCGCAGAGAGAAGGTTTTTCACTTGATATACTATGCCAGTAAAACTTTATCTGGAGCTCAACTAAACTACACTGTGATAGAAAAAGAGTTGTTGGCAGTGGTATTTGCATTTGACAAATTTCGAGCTTACTTGATAGGGACAAAGGTCACGGTTTTCACAGATCACTCAGCCATCAAATATTTGATGGAAAAGAAGGATGCAAAGCCACGGCTAATCAGATGGGTGCTCCTACTTCAAGAATTTGATTTGGAGATCAAGGACCGGAAAGGCACTGAGAACCAAGTGGCTGATCACTTGTCTTGGCTTGAGCCAGCAGAGGAAGGAACCACCACGGAGATCATAACTGAAGTGTTCCCTGATGAGCAGTTGTTTACGGCATCCCAGGCACAAATACCTTGGTTTGCCGATTATGCAAATTTTCTGGCAAGTGGATGGCTTCCACCGGATATGACCAGCCTGCAGAGGAAGAAGTTTCTTCATGATGTCAAGAGCTTCTACTGGGATGAACCGTATTTGTACAAGCATTGTGCCGACCAACTTATAAGAAGGTGTGTACCAGAAGAAGAAATGGAGGGCATTCTGCAAGGGTGTCATTCTTCTCCCTATGGTGGTCACTATGGAGGCCTGAGGACAACTTCTAAGATTCTACAATCTGGTTTTTATTGGCCGACGATCTTTAAGGATGCTCATGCTTTTGCATTGAGATATGACAGGTGCCAAAGAACTGGGAACATATCAAGGAGGAATGAGATGCCCTTAAACAACATCTTAGAAGTGGAACTGTTTGACGTTTGGGGTATGGATTTTATGGGCCCCTTCTCGGTGTCATTCGGCAACCAATACATCCTAGTGGCTGTGGACTATGTGTCAAAATGGGTGGAGGCAATGGCTTCACCCACGAATGATGCTAAGGTGGTGCTGAAATTCCTCCAGAAGTACATTTTCACTCGCTTCGGGACCCCCCGAGCTATTATTAGTGATGAGGGAACCCACTTCTGCAACAAATACTTGGGGCAACTACTGGCCAAGTATGGTGTCAAGCACAAGGTCACCACAACTTATCATCCGCAGACCAGTGGGCAGGCCGAGCTGTCAAATAGAGAAATCAAGCGCATACTAGAGAAAATAGTGAACCCGACTCGAAAGGATTGGTCGGTGCGCTTGGATGATGCATTATGGGCTTTCCGAACAGCCTTGAAAACACCCTTAGGAATGTCCTCATATAGGCTGGTTTATGGTAAGGCATGTCACTTGCCTGTGGAACTAGGGCATAGAGCATTTTGGGCTCTCAAGAAGCTAAATCTTAACTGGCAAGCTGCAGGGCAGAGTAGATTGTTGCAACTAAATAAGCTTGATGAATTCAGGCTACAAGCTTATGAAAGTGCTCGGCTATACAAAGAGAAGACCAAGAAATGGCATGACAGTAAAATCTTACCTAGAACGTTTGAAGTTGGGTAGCAAGTTCTCTTGTTCAACTCCAGGTTGAAGCTTTTCCCAGGAAAGCTAAAGTCTCGTTGGTCTGGGCCTTTTACAGTCTCTATGGTATTCCCGTATGGAGCAGTGGAGTTGACTGAGGAGGATTCGACAAGGAAATTCATGGTGAATGGACAGCGGTTAAAGCATTATTGGGGAGGTCCAGTGGATCGTTGCAAAACGTCCATCACTCTGCAGGAGGCCTAATTCTCAACCAGGGAGGTAGTCAGGCTGATGACTCAAAAACAAGCACTTATGGGAGGCAACCTATTGTTTTCATTCTTTTCTTTTTGTTTATTTCTGCCATTCGGCATTGATATTCTAATTTGGACTGTGATTCGTTGGTTAGCAGGATTATTAAGAGTCAATCTGTGCAGGAAGCAGAAAGAAAAAAAAATTTGCAGTGGCCCAGAATGCCATGACAGAATACTACAGCATTCTGGGCGCGCAAAAAAAAAAAAAAACGACAATGTGTTTAGACAGCTCTCCCTAAGCCCTAACTCACTCGTATAAATACACTCACACCTCTTTGCCAACTACCACATCCACGGCCATTTTCTCCATTTTCTCCATTTCCGCCACTTTCTCCCCCATTCCTACCACTAACTCAATCGTGCATTCTCCACCGCAGCCGTTGTTCAAGAGTTCCTCTCGCCCGGTTTTGCTACTTGGCATAGTAGGTGTTTGAGGAAACAACCAGTCGCCGGCCACAGAGAAGCTCCATTGAGGTTAGTAAGAGATTCTTCCGCAAACTCTGTGCTTGCTAAAAAGGATTAATACTAGTTAGTCGGTTGAATAGAGTTTGGGGGAGCGTTAAAATTGAGAATATTTACTGAGAATAGAGGAGAGTTCGTATATAGCCTGTGAAGTATTAGGACAGGCAGCGGGTGTGCAAATTGGATTTGGCGGGTTGAAATCATAGAGAGAGGGATTTAGACAGCAAGATGTCGTTTAAGAGTAGAGCGCGAAAAGGGAAAGGAGTGCAAATTCAGGTAGATTCAGATAGCTCTGTCTCGTAGCCGCCCCCAGAAAATGCTGAAATAAAAAAATTTGGGTCCCCAAGAGCTCAGCAGCGCTTTGACCAATGCATGACTGAGAGGGCATTATACATGGAAAGGGGGTTTGTGTACAAACGGGGCCGCCCCAGAGGATATCCCAGCTTTATCCATTCCGTCATCTCTGCGCACAAATGGCATGCATTCTGCCAAAGCCCGCTCGCGGCACTGGTGCAGCTCGTGCGTGAGTTTTACGCAAATTACGATGACGTAGACCCCGACACAGTCTTTGTCCGAGGACGAGTAGTCCCCTTCACATCCGCAGCAATTAACAGCATCTACGACCTGCCGGATGTGGAGGATGATTTTAAGGACTTCGCCGATGGTCTGAGTGAAGACCAGTTGGACGAAGTTATTGAGGAGCTCTGTGTTGAGGGTACCAAATGGAGAAGGGCTACAAGAGGGTCGATGACTTTTCCAACTGAGAGCCTCCAGCCGAGACCAAAGATTTGGTACCATTTTCTAAGATTCCGGCTGATGCCCTCGTCTCATTACCGATCAGTACACAAAGAGAGAGCTATTTTGCTGTACTGTATGATGAAGGGAAGGCCTTTAAACGTGGGACGGATGATACGCCAGCAGGTAGGAGTCTGTGCAGGGCGTAATACTGGGGGATTATGGTTTCCATCGCTGATCGCGCGATTGTGTATCGCTCATGGGGTGGTTGTTGAAAAGAGCGAGACGAAGGAGCAGCCGGCCGCAGCCATCTCCACAAATGCCCTCGCACGGCTCCTGCAGAATTATGTGCATGAAGAAGAAGATGGTGCTCCTGCCCCAGCACCGAATGCACCTCACCAGGGAGCGCCTGCTGCTGCACCAATCAACCCCGACATCATTGCAAGCCTGAACTGAATGGAGCAGCGCCTTAGCCAAGTGGAGGTGCTTCAATATGACTCTGTGCAGCAAATGAGGGAATTTTGGAAGTACACAAAGCAGAGGGATTTGGCTCTCCAGAAACATTACAGGGCCAATTCCAAGAGATTCCATTCCTTCCCAGTATTCCCTCAGAGCTTGTGCAGTTCTTCCTCCGGGGATGAGGAGCCTAGCCCTGCGGAAGAGACAGCACCACTTTCTCCGGCCTCATCTTTGTCCGATCACCAGTATCCTGAGGAGGCTGCCGTGCCCCAGCACCAAGAAAAAGGAAAAGCTGCTGCACCCGAAGCGTCAACCAGAAAAATGACGCTGAGGAGTGGAGCGAATTGGCAATGGAGAGGGTGATTATGGCAGCACTAAAACAGGGTAGTCCCTCCTCCTTTCTAACTGATTAGTGCATGAAAATGCACCCTAAATACTGCTTTTGATTTATATAATATTAAAATATTTAAGCTTTAATTAAGCAATTCCATTATTTTTATTCATAATATTTCTAATTGGAATTTGTCCAGTTTTTGCTTAATTATTTACAGATAAAAAGCAGTGTAAAAAGCTACACAAAAATAAGCCATGAAAACCATGTTCTCAGCCAAGCCGAGCCAAGTTTTTCAGCCGTGGGCCCCATCAGTCAGCGTGGAAATCCGCGTCCGTTCTTCCGCCTTCTCGCGCCTCGCGCGTCACCAGCACGCCCCACTCAGAGATCGCGTTCTCTCCACGCCAACACCAGCGCACGTCCAAGGCTTAATCCGCGTGGGTCCCACGTCTGCAGCCGACAACCGGTCCGCCTCTCCATGCGTGACAGCTGGCCTAGGTGGGTCCCGTGTGACAGCATGCCAGGCCCAATTCCTCTCCGCGTGTGACAGTTGTCCGAGCGGGTCCCAACTGTCTCCAACGGCCAGCTCCTTTCCTCCACTCCGCGTGCGACACGTGGCGGATCATTCCTTTCCTCCAACCAAGATTCGACACGTGTCCCCTTTGGTGCTGAATCCGAATTCCTTCCCCAAAAATCAGAGCAAATTACCAGATTTCTTGCCCAAATTAAATATGTGATTTCTCCTAATTTATGTGTAATTTTATTTTGTTTCCTTTTCCTTTGTAATTTTCTATTTTTACTATTTGTTTCCTTATTTGACAGGCAACCTCTGAACACTATAAATAGAGGGGTTAGCCTAAGGTTTCAGAAGCTTTTGATTATTCAGTTTTCTGTCGTCTTGCTGTCAGTCTCATATTTTCTCTCTAGAACTTGTGAGAATGTTTTGCAAGATAGGCTAGAGTTTTTCTTGGTGAGGTTAGAGATGAACTTCTGTTGAGTGACCCAATTCGGGGTTTTGATTCCTTGTGCTGTAAAGTTCAACATCTGAATGAATTAAATCTCATCTATTTTTCTATTACTTTTCAAAATATTGTGTGCCAATTTTTATATAAGTTCAGTCACGTTTTTCTTATGTAATTTTGTCATGCAATGTTTTGTTATTCAAATTATTTTACAAATTGTCTTTTACTGTAATATTGTCAGATTGATATATTGTCGATTTTAGATAACTTGTAATAATAATATTTTCGGAGTCAACATAGAGATTTAATCTATTAAGTTCTTTTATTTTGTGAATCAAAACTGGAATTGGTGAACGAAGCATTAGGGATTCTCGACACCTTACCATTTTTTTCATACAGATTTTCTCCTTTTTATTATATTTGCAACAAAAATCTCAAAAACTATTCTTTTTCTTTAATTCATTTTTCTCTAATGCTTTTATTCTGTTAATCATTCTTGTTATTTTGTTATATCTTTGTGGATACGACTGCCCTTCTGTGCTACAATTGACTGCTTGTGAACATCACTTTTGGGCGTTAATCAAATTTTGGTGCCGTTGCTGGGGAGGTGCTATTAGCAAGACTGATCAGTAGATTTTTGAGCCAAAGTGGTTAGTATACATTTATTATTATTATTATTATTATTATTATTATTATTATTATTATTATTATTATTATTATTTTACTCTTCCTTATCGTTTATTTCAAAAAAAAAAAAAAAAAAAAAAAAAAATTCTTCCTTTGGTTTACGTGTGAACCTTTGGAGTCTGTGTTCATTGTTGCTCTTTCTGTTTAAAAAAAAAAATCTTTGGTTTCCGTGTCTATTCACGGAAGTGTTGCCGCAAGTGTTGCTGATTTGATTTGATATTCATTATTATTATATTATATTTTATATGTATATATATATTTAGTTTGTTGTTTAGCGTCTTTAGTTTCTTAAAACAAAAAAAAAAGGGTCCTTTTATATATATATTTTTTATTTCCGTAGTTTAGGTTGCTGAAAAAAAAAAAAAAAAAAACATTGCTAATTTTATTTTCTCTTTTTAGTTTTGGAATTAATTGTGATTTGATTTTGTAATCTTTTATTTTTGGTAAATTAGGATTTTATTTTGTTTCCTCATTAGTATATTTTAATTGTTGCCTAATTTAATTTTTCCTTTTATAGTTTTATTAACTTTTAGGATTATGACTAGGATGGTAATTAATTGACTAATTTAGATTCCTAATCTAGGATTTTCATAATTTGGTAGATTTAGGTTTTTGACTTTAAGAATAGTTTCCATTAATTAGGTTACATTTCATAATTTACTCAATAAAATTTAATAATTGATTTTGAGAATAATTGTGTGGTTACATGGAAAGTAAAATCTGAGGGAGATCTGTCTAGGAAAGTTGGTACTTAAGCGGGCCTCACCCCACCAATCTTTCCTGGGAACGTTGCTCTGTCTAGGAGACTATTCATTGAGCCAAGAGATAGAGTCTTTCCTGGGAGCACTCTCGGTGATTACAATTTACGTTACTATATAATTATTTTCTTTTTGATTAAAAATAAAAAAAACAAAAAAAAAATTAAAAAACAAAAAAAAATTAAAAAAAAAGAGTCGCTTAGGGTGAATGCATCGGTATAGAGACGAACTAGGGAGATTTGCTCAACGTCCAAATTTAGAAACCCCTAGTGAAATTATGTCTGACTCGTCTTCTACGTCTCCGTCTTCACACTCGTCGTTGGAATTTGCATTTCAAAATCTATTCGCAATGGCACAACACGAGGAAGTTCAGCCTAGGACGTTGCAAGATTACCTGCACCCAACGCGTAGGGCCACCCCATCATGCATCATGTTCCCGCCAAATGCGCCGCCTACGGATTTCAAGCCGGGCATGATTGCGCTTCTCCCAACTTTTCACGGGTTCGAGAACGAGAATCCATATGTACACATTCGGGAGTTTGAAGAGGTGGTGGCCACCTTTCACAGCCGTGCTGAGGCCGCAAACACCGTCAGATTGAAGTTTTTCCCTTTCTCTCTGAAGGACAAGGCCAAAAGCTGGCTGTATTCTCTTAGGCCCAGGTCTATTGGTACGTGGGAAGAAATGACGACGACATTCTTCAATAAGTATTTCCCACACCATAAGACCAACAATTTAAAACGACAGATCTCGAATTTCGCTCAGAAGGAAAATGAAACCCTCTATCAAGCCTGGGAGCGTTTTAAAGATCTGTTAAATCTGTGTCCCCACCATGGATATGAAAGTTGGCGCCTCGTAAGCTATTACTACGATGGACTCACAATCCGAGAACGCCAATTTGTTGAGATGATGTGCAGTGGGGATTTTCTCCAAAAGGATCCTGACGAAGCTATCGAGTACCTGAACGAGCTAGCTGAGAAAGCTCATACTTGGACTGGGCCGAGTGCTACTGAGAGCACCAGTAGGTCCCGACCAGTTGGAGTTTATCAATTAAGGGAAGAGGACAGTCTCAAGGCCTAAGTTGAAGCTTTGACGAAGCAAATTGAGGCCCTCAAAAGTAAAGATAGCAAAGGACCCTACATGGTGGCAAGGACATAGGCACATGAGCCCTGTTTAGTTTGTGGTGGAATGGGCCATCTAACTCAGGATTGCCACACATTAAGTGAAATGAGAGGGGTATATGAGGAGCAGTGTAATGCATTGGATACATACAAGAAGCCTTATGGACCTTTCTCAGAATCTTACAATCCTGGTTGGAAAAACCACCCAAACTTCAGTTGGCGAGATTCGAACCAACAAGCGCAATCATCTGGAGGGCAATGGAGATCAGAGCAACAATCTCAACCACCAAGGACATATTTTGCGCCTCAGAATAACATGCAGCCGAAAGGGAATTCTCTAGAGGATACCTTAAAAGCTTTTATGGATGCGCAAAATAAGACGAATCAAAGGGTTGATTCAATGCTCACGCAACTGGTGGAAGAGAACAAGGAAATAAAAAGTCAGATCACAAAGCTGACAGAAGCTTTAACCATTCAAGAGCGCGGTAGATTTCCATCACAAGCCCAGTCCAATTTAAGGGGACAACACATGGCTCAAACTTCCAACTCTGAAGGTCAAAATATCAAGGAAGTTAACGCCATCTCTACTCGAAGTGCTAAGAATTTAGACACACCATCGACAAGTACAACCACTTCGAGTAATGAAGAATCGGCTCAGGAGAAAGAAGAACCGATAAAAATTCCGGTAAAGGTGCCTTTTCCCCATGCTCTCCGACCTGGTGGGAAAGTGCTGGAAAATCAAAGTGAGATCCTAGAGCACTTGACACAATTGAAGATTAATCTTCCCTCACTACATGTCATCAAGCAAGTGCCGGCCTACGCCAAGGTTATCAAGGATCTGTGCACTATAAAGAGAAAGCACCACATCAAGAAGACTGCATTCTTGACAGAACAAGTGAGTGCGGTGATTGAGCAGAAGACACCGCTAAAATATAAAGATCCTGGTTGTCCCACCATTTCTTGCCAGATCGGGACACACGAATTCGGCCAAGCGCTACTAGACCTAGGATCGAGCGTAAACCTCATGCCTTATTCGGTCTACTCGCAATTGGGTCTTGGAGAGATTAAGCCCACATTTGTGGTTCTACAACTGGCCGATAGAACCATTAAGAGACCACGGGGAATAGTAGAAGACGTTCTGTTACAAATCGACAAATTTTATTACCCCGTGGACTTTCATGTCTTGGATACACAAACCGTAGTGAATATGGAGTCATCCATTCCCATCATTCTAGGAAGACCTTTCCTTGCCACAGCAAACGCACGTATCAATTGTAGGAATGGTCTCATGAAGATATCTTTCGGGAATATGACCCTTGAAGTGAATATTTTTCATATTCAAAAGCAACCACGTGATGACGATGAGTGTCACCAAACATTTATGATTGACACACTTGTCGAGGAGGAGGTTCTGCCACAAAGCTACTCTAAAGATTTTGAAAACCTCCTCCAAAATTCTGAATTTGAGAGTTCCAATCCTTGTGAGGTGGCTACCATTGTTGCTATTTTCAAAGAATCACAGGACAGAGGAATTAAGTTTGGGTCACCATGTCTTTAGGAGCTCTCAACAGAAGGAGAAAAACCGAAATCATCCACCGAGGAGACTCCAAAAGACAAGCCAGGGCAACCACCTGAGGGCTTAAAATGTGCATTCTTAGGAGATGAAGACACATTCCCAATCATCATCTCATCTAAACTCGATCCATTGCAAGAACAACGATTGATCGATGAGCTGAAAGAGCACAATTCCAGGATCAAGGTAAAAATGAAAGCGGCTCATGACAAGCAAATCCTAAAGAAGAATTACTTTAAGCAGGTGAACCAGGTTGAAGAGATCATTCTCGACGACCCCGTTTTTGTCATGTTGATATTTAGGTTAAAATTTTTGCAAAGTTGTCTGAGTATGATTTCAAAATGATTGGTTTGAGTCGATTTTTGCTGTCTTGGTTACTAAGAAATGACTTCCAGAGTTTCTTTTTGCACGTGCTAAACCTTGTGGTAAGATGGATGTTAAGGCATGTCAGCTGAGAAAATTCCCGAGTTTAAGTGCTTTATTTTTGGTGATTTAAGAGAGTTGAGAAAACGACTTTTGAACCTTCATTGATCTTTTGAGCTGGTAAAATCACTGTTAGAACATCATTACATGGTTAGTGGTATGCTCGGTGCATATGCTTGAGGGATGGATTTTGGGTTAAATAGGAATGACCTTATGTGATAGAGCCTCATTTGTTATTTTTCAAAAAACAAAAAAAACAAAAAAAAAACTGAGCAAGAGCAACATTTCACAAATTATGTAGTTTGGTTGTTCTCACATTTGATGCTATATAGCTGTTTGTCAAAAGAACACCTTTCTACATTCACTTCATAATGCAGGTTGTCTCTTGCCAAAGAAAAAAAAAAAAAAAAAAAAAGAAGAAAGAAGTAATTTATTTTCCTATGCATTTTGTTTGGCTCTTTGTTCGTTTCTGTAAATTTCTGTTTGACCCGAATGAAATGCCAAAAGCTGGTTTGTGGTAAGAATAGTGGAATGTTCTAAGAGTTGATTAACCTATCTTTTGGTCAATGTTCGTTTGACTGTTTGTCCTAAATTTGACCTTCCTCACACTGAGCGTTGATTGTTTCATTTCCAACTCCATGAGAGAAAACCTTTGCACTCAAATATTCCTGACACCTGTGAGATCAATGGAGTTGAGACTTCTACTTGGTGAATTTTTCAAAGCCGCATGTGTTATGGTCAGTGGTAAGAAGGTTATGGTTTGGACCACACACACACGACTCTGGAGTTATGATTGAAATAATCTTGATAGTATCTTTTGACTTCTTCTTGACAGTTTGTTTGAAATACTCAGGTAACTAAGCGAGTTGAGACTTAGATTTTCTTTGTGACATGATTTCTCTTGCGCTTGGATTGCTAGAGACTAGCAATAAGCTGGTTGGGGGTTGTGCTTAGTACATGAAAATGCACCCTAAATACTGCTTTTGATTTATATAATATTAAAATATTTAAGCTTTAATTAAGCAATTCCATTATTTTTATTCATAATATTTCTAATTGGAATTTGTCCAGTTTTTGCTTAATTATTTACAGATAAAAAGCAGTGTAAAAAGCTACACAAAAATAAGCCATGAAAACAATGTTCTCAGCCAAGCCGAGCCAAGTTTTTCAGCCGTGGGCCCCATCAGTCAGCGCGGAAATCCGCGTCCGTTCTTCCGCCTTCTCGCGCCTCGCGCGTCACCAGCACACCCCACTCAGAGAGCGCGTTCTCTCCACGCCAACACCAGCGAGCGTCCAAGGCTTAATCCGCGTGGGTCCCGCGTCTGCAGCCGACAGCCGGTCCGCCTCTCCATGCGTGACAGCTGGCCTAGGTGGGTCCCACGTGACAGCATGCCAGGCCCAGTTCCTCTTCGCGTGTGACAGCTGTCCGAGCGGGTCCCAACTGTCTCCAACGGCCAGCTCCTTTCCTCGACTCCACGTGCGACACGTGGCGGATCATTCCTTTCCTCCAACCAAGATTCGACACGTGTCCCCTTTGGTGCATAATCCGAATTCCTTCCCCAAAAATCAGAGCAAATTACCAGATTTCTTCCCCAAATTAAATATGTGATTTCTCCTAATTTATGTGTAATTTTATTTTTTTTCCTTTTCCTTTGTAATTTTCTATTTTTACTATTTGTTTCCTTATTTGACAGGCAACCCCTGAACACTATAAATAGAGGGGTTAGCCTAAGGTTTCAGAAGCTTTTGATTATTCAGTTTTCTGTCGTCCTACTGTCAGTCTCATATTTTCTCTCTAGAACTTGTGAGAATGTTTTGCAAGATAGGCTAGAGTTTTTCTTGGTGAGGTTAGAGATGAAATTTTGTTGAGTGACCCAATTCAGGGTTTTGATTCCTTGTGTTGTAAAGTTCAACATCTGAATGAATTAAATCTCATCTATTTTTCTATTACTTTTCAAAATATTGTGTGCCAATTTTTATATAAGTTCAGTCACGCTTTTCTTATGTAATTCTGTCATGCAATGTTTTGTTATTCAAATTATTTTACAAATTGTCTTTTACTGCAATATTGTCAGATTGATATATTGTCGATTTTAGATAACTTGTAATAATAATATTTCTGGAGTCAACATAGAGATTTAATCTATTAAGTTCTTTTATTTTGTGAATCAAAACTGGAATTGGTGAACGAAGCATTAGGGATTCTCGACACCTTACCATTTTCTTCATACAGATTTTCTCCTTTTTATTATATTTGCAACAAAAATCTCAAAAACTATTCTTTTTCTTTAATTCATTTTTCTCTAATGCTTTTATTCTATTAATCATTCTTGTTATTTTGTTATCTCTCTGTGGATACGACCGCCCTTCTGTGCTACAATTGACCACTTGTGAACATCACTTTTGGGCGTTAATCACTAACTCTTGTCTATATTTCATTGTCGCGTGTTTTTAAATTGTTATTTGTTTAAATTTCACTGTCATGTGTTGATTAGTTAGCTTCGTCTTTGATTAATTGTGTCTTTATGCATACTTTGTGATTAAAAAAAAAAAAAAAGAGAGATTTTCTCTATAAGTGCAATTTATAGGATGATTATATATGATTCAGCCTTGTGTTAATTCGATACTATGTTGATTGATTCTCTTGGCTTGTGATTTCTTCTTTTCATTATGCACTACCTTGTGTTATTGAATCGGTGTTTTACTTAGGGAAAGATCTTGAGCATGCTTCTCATTTTCAAAAAAGTTTCAGCCCCTAGATCTTGCTTGATAACTCTTGAGGCGAAATTCGAATTAGCACTTTACCGAGGGAATGATTTAGGCCATTTTTGGAGAGTTTGAGCTTTGCACCTCGTAACTTAGCTTTTATCTCCCCATTGTAAATCCCCAGCTGCATCCACTTAATCACCTTCTTTTTGTTTGTTGCTCTTTCCTTGCCTCCCCTAGATCATTGAGGACAATGCTCACTTTGAGTTTGGGGGCAGGGAGAGCTTAAGCTCTTAATGTCTTGTTGCTGCTTAAAAAAAAAAAAAAAAAAAAAAAAAAAAAAAAAAAAAAAATCTTTGCTCCGCTGCTTTGGAACACTTAGTAACCAGGAGTGAGCATGAGCCCCATGTTCACTTTTGCGTCAAACGGTAGACCTAGGCAAGAGCAAGCAAAAAAAAAAAAAAAAAAAAAAGAGAAAAGCGCCTTGACTTGTAACTTGCTGAGTAACCGGGTGACTTCATCACCAATGTTGGCATTCGCGTAAAAAGGCAAGTTGGCAATTTTTGGTAGATAAAAAAAACGGAAAGAAAAGCAGTGGGTATAATAAAAGGGCATCTAAAAGCAAATATAGTGAACAAAGGAAACCAAGATGTGAGTTTGGGGGAATTTCATGGAAAGGTGTTTGAAGGAGAGTTCAGCCAAAATATCATTTTCCATCCTACCTTCGCCTTAGCCTAACAGTAAAAACCTAATGAAGTCCTATTGACCTTTGGTGATGTGTTGATTCTTAGTAGTGGAGAGAGTTTTGAAACGCAATCTCATGGGGTTTGAACTTAAAAGAGCTTTTAGAAACTGCATGCACATGGTCCCAACTAGTTTGACATTGATGATTTGGCACTTGGTTGCTCACACACACACAAGAAAGGTCCAAGCTGAGAAGGAGCAATCTCATGTTTTGAAATCAACACTTGGCTGGCATTCTTGTTCCTCTTAGGGCTGCACTTCTAATCCATGTTTCAAGGACTTAAGCTTGTTAAGCTTCAAAAAAATATTAGTCACAAAGTATGCATTAGTCCTCTTTTCTACGTTAGTTCATTTAACCTATCTTTCTGTCACTTTTGTTTTGCTCGAGGACAAGCAACATTCTGAGTTTGGGGGTGTGATAACTCTAAGAAATTAGAGTTATGCGCTGGTTTTATAGCTTAAAAGTTGTGTTCCATTGAGTAATTGTTCTCATTTATTGTATGTTTTAGAATAGATTTGTAGAATTGCGTTTACTCTAGTCTAATTTCGTATTGTTGTTCTTCTTTGGTTAAAAGCTGGTCATTTGAAGGTAAAATAAGGTGAAAAACTGGCTAAAGCTGTGTAACTCTTTGCAGGAAATTGTTGGCCCAAAATGCTGTAGCATTCTTGGCGACATTCTGGAATAGTTGGTAGATGGCTGACGGCAGCGCACTAGCTGGGCAAAAGCTGACAGAGGAATCTGTGTGAGCTGGCTAAGGAAGTGTCAATTGGGTCCACAAAGCACCTCAGCAATGCCACCTCAGCCCTTGTGTTGCCCTAGAAGGGAATGATTCTCTTAGGACAATTGGGTAGCCGCCAGGGGGAGAAAAAGAGGAAGAGAGAGAATTGGGCAGAGATATAAAAAGAAAACAGTTGCTCATAAAGGAACACACAGTAGCTAGAGTACGAATATACCAGAAAACACAAAAAAAGAGACATTCCAGAGAGGAAAAAGCTTCGGGAGAGAGCTGAAGAAGGCAGAACAACACGTGAATCTCAGCCCAGAAGGATTATACAACGCAGAGAGAGAGAGAGAGCTGGAGTTGAAGAACATTCTTGGCTGGTCACAGAGGAATCCAGATCCAGCCGAACTTGCTCTTCTTCTGTTAGCTTAATTATCTTTGTCATTTAGCTCCTGATTTTAACCATGGATTGTATTGAAGCTTTGGATCTTGTAATTACCATTATGAACTAAGTTGTTGTAGCTAGGTTTGCTAATGGAACCAATACTGTAAGAATGACAAGTGGTTTCTGAGAATGCTATTAATCTACTATTCCTGTTCATTCATGTGAGCTAAAATCTATTTCTATTCTTGACTGGCCATCAACTTTAGGATACAAGATTAAGATTAATACTGGAAGGGTTAGTTTTAATCGGATTAACATGAATGATGCTTGTTCAATATGCTTGCTGAGTATTTGATTAGTGGGTAGTATAGGAATATATTATTCACCTAGCACAATCTAATGAAACCCGAGCTCAAATCTGCAGTCCTAGAGCTGGATCCACACAAGAATGTGCTGGAAATAGCTTAAAGGACCACAGTCATAATCAATTCGGAAGAACTTTATGCATCAACGAGTTTCTGTTGACAGGATAGTAGAATGCTGCAGCATTCTTGGTAACATTCTAGTCAGACTTGCAGTAGAGGGGAAGTTAGCAGGCCTAGCTCGTTTTTACCATTAATCTACATCTCAACATTATGAACATCTTAGTAAACTTTGCTAAAAGATTTCTTGTTATTTTGTGAATATACAACTCCCGACATATACTTTCGTGATTCATTCCTCGTGGGATTGATATCCGTACTTGTGTACACTTTATTACTTGTAGCAACGCGTGCACTTGCGAGCATAATTATCACGCAACACACAACAATGCCCTGGAGAGCGTGGGAACGTCGATAATTCTTGAAAGCTCGGTCATGTTGGACATGTGTCCATAAAGTGGGATATAATTTGTTATTTGTGAAATGACAAATGTCAGACATTATTGTTTTTGCTATTTTTATAAAATAAAATAAAGTTATGTTTTGACACATACTCAAGAGTGTTAGTGATATTGCTTAGTCCATAGACTGTTATCAACGAAAGAAGAGTCAGGGAAACACTGCCGGACAAACTCTTCTGATATAGTTTAAAATAGATATTCGTAGTCTTAAGATCGATTGGACAATTGAATCCGATTATGACTGTTAGATCGAACCATATGATGCTGGTCTCAAAGCATGGGAGTTGGACTCTGTGGTTGATCTAGACATGTTCGCAACATGTTGAATAGACCATGTGACTGATTAGGTTAGAGTAAAAACCGTTTACAGAACTCTAAACCTAATTGTCACAACTTAAGTATATTTGTATAATTATCTTAATCCTGAAGTGAATGCATAACTCGACTTAATATCTCATGATCTTTCATTCACCAATGAGATTAGTTCGCAGTTTTTGAACAACATCTTGGCTATTAGGATCATGACATAATTGAGTTGGAGTTATGTGATTCACAGATATGGAATTCGTAAGAAATAATATCACCCCATGCTTTATTGACGGGTGTCTGAATAAATAAACCAGGCCTGGTATTTGATAATGATATTCATTGATTAAGACATCGTGACATGTGCGAGACATCTTACGAACATATGTCTTTCTTATTCACAGTCATATAAAGGAGTTGAGGAAATAATGATTGGAATTGTAAAAAGGTAATATTATATACCATTCTGATCACTAATATTTACGAAGGATAATATGCATTTACACTATGGACCGTGTGATAAACTGTATCAACAGCATCAGAAAAAATAGCGCACAAGAATCGAGAGATTATTCGGCATCGAACTTTTGGTGGAGTTGTGTGATGTCAGAATTAAATATGTCGATAACTTATCGGGATAAGTTAGTCGAATATTGTAATTCTATAGCTTTGTTCATGTGGGTCCATTCGGTCTCAAGGCTAGCTCTAATAAGTGGGAAAATAGAAACTGATATTTTGTTATATAATTATGTTTAAAAATTCATTGTGTTATTTTTCATTTATTTGATAATTGAAAAATAAAAGGAATGAATTTGAATTTTGAAATTAATAGTAATTAATTTAAAATTCAAAATAAATTTAAACATGATTTTATTTGGCAACTAAAGGAGAGAGAAAGTTGATATTATTTTGGAAAAATTCGGAAATCCCTTGCCATATGGGGATTTCGAATTTTTCTCCAAAAGAGAGAAGGAAAATTCCGAAATCCCTAGCCTTGTGGGGATTTTCGGATTTTAATCCTAGGATGAAGGGGAAATTCGAAAATCCTTTCTAGGGTTTGAGTTTTTGAATTTCCTCCTATATAAGGATATTATTGAAAACCCTAGATATGAGTTTTTTAAGAGAATAAAATATCGCACACTTTTCTCTCCTAGGGTGGCCGGAATTTTGAGACAAAATAGAAGGAAAATTGTTTCCTTAAGTTTTTGAAGAAGAGCCCACTCTCTCATCCCAAAACACTTAGAGTCATAGTCTTGAATCAACGAGTGGTTTTTGGTGTGATCGTATCAGTAGATCAATGATCTTGTTTCACGACAATTCTCCATCTCGGAACATGAGATAGTGAGACAAGATCCTTGCGGTCATTTTGATTCAATCGTCATAAAGGTATGATTGTTCTTTTATTCCTTTGTTTATAAACATATATCATGCATGTATCTTTCGTTGTGGTTAACATTTAAATTGGAATTAAATGGATATGATAATTTTTTTTTTGAAATTCCGCCTACAAGTTTGTTGTTGTTAAAATGATTTTTAATTATTAATCACAACAAGATCCTACAATTGGTATCTGAGCCAGGTTTTATGATCATGCATGATTTATGTTTATGCGATTGAATGTATGATATGTGTTGATATTGGCATCTTGCATGAATATGTGATGAATTCAAATTTTTTTGATTATATTTGTGATTGGATCCCGATCTATTGGCTCTAGGTTTTTTATTACACCGAATTGGTGGTTTATGTTTTTCTCTAGAAAATAATGTAAGCCATTAAAGGGCATAGGAAATTTTGTAATTTAAAATTCAAGAAATTTTTTTTTGAGTGCTGCCGCAGCCGCCGTCGCCGTACGAGTCCCAGCCTCCGCCACAAGCTCAGCCGCCAGCCCCTTCCCTGGGTTTGGCTGCGTGGTACACTAGGGTTTCAAAAACCCTAGCATGCGCCAGGGTATTCTAAAACCCTAGCGGGCGTGCAGGCCCTGCCCAGGCAGGGGCCGCAGGCCTTGCCCAGGCAAGGGCCATGGCCCCTAACGAGCCGTGCAGGGTTTTCTGAAGCCCTAGCGGGCCTGCAGGCCCTACCCAGGCAAGGGCCGCGGCCCATGCTGAGCGCGCAAGGGCTGCCTGGCTTGGCAGCCCATGCTGCGCTAGGCAGGGCCTGGCCCTACCGAGGGAAAAATGGTGGGCTCGGGATTGTCCCGAGCCCAGCCCAAATAAAATTAAAAAAATTATTATTTTTTTTAATTTTTGGATTTCAAATTTTAAATTTTTCTACAAAAACATTTTCACTTTTCAGGGATCATGAGAAGAGAAAATTGAGAAGATGCCAAGAAGACAAGATGAAGAAAATTATTGTAATTGTTTTCATTTGTTTTATGGGTTGTAATTAGAAATGAGCCATAGAGAGGTTAAATTGTAAATGTATGATTTATTATTTAATCTCGCATCATTATAACATGCCACATAGGATATAGAGATGCCAATATCAAATTGCCATGCAAGCATGTTCATGCATCATTGTAGTTTAATATTATAAATTGTTATAATTATAAATGCAATGGGTAAGTTTTATAAAGAGTTATAAAATGCAACAATTTTGTTGAAAAATTATTAATTGGACTTAATTTTTAAAAACAAAATCCTTTTTTCAAAAGGCTAAGTGGGAGGGTCGTTTGCGTTGAAACGTTCCCAAGGTCTCTGACTTTAGCCTGATCGTGATACGCGGATGGGTTAAGAACCACCTTAGTGGTCCTCACTTCAATGGGAGAAACCCACGAAACATGTCGCTAAGGAGTCATCAGGTTGCTTAAAGAAGATAAGACTCGAAAAGGAAGTAGTGAGGCGGGACCATCCCTAGATGGATCGCTAGTTCATAACAACCTCTAGAGTCGATTAGTCTGTTAAACACTTAGACTGAATATCATTGTAACCGCCCATAGGAGCTAGGCAATGGATCTGAGGTGACCAAAAGGGATGGTGATTGGTTGCACTAGATGTGGAGACATCTTGTGAAGTGGACCAAACGAGAGGAGTCTCGATGCGATAGGAGGCTTCACGGATGCCACCCCTAGGTGGGACGTGTTGCCATTTATGATCGTAACACCATAGATGAAACATTTTTTTAAGGATTTTCTTTATGCTTAAGTACTTGCATTCATGCATCATACTTTTCTTAAATATAAGCAAATTGCCAATGCCGCTTTATTTTATTTTTTCAGCAATTATGTCTTTATCCCCGATCGCACAAATTCTTAGTACAAACAAATTAGTGGGTGAAAATTACATTGACTGGAAACGTAACCTTGATATCGTGTTGACGGTAGACAAGCACAAGCATGTGCTCATCACCCCCTGTCCTCTTGAGCTGAATGATGATTCCACTCAAGAGGAGCGAGACGCATACACTGCTTGGATGCGTTCCGATGAGATTGCTAGGTGCTATATTTTAGCATCAATTAGCAATGTGTTGCAACAGCAACATCGGAACATGCTGACGACTGCAGATATGATCTATAGCATTTCTGAAATGTTCAGCAGCCAAGGCCGCTAGGCCAAGCAAGCTGCGGTGCGTAACTTCATGAACTGCCGGATGAAATCCGGCACTCCTGTTCGGGACCATATGTTGCTGATCATAAGTCACCTGAATGAGATGGAGCTCATGGGAGCTGGAATAGATGGAGAGACTCAGGTGGATATGATCCTAGAGACTCTCCCGAAGATGTTCGACAACTTCAAACTCAACTACTCGATGAATAAGTTGAACTATTCACTCCCAAAACTCATGAAGGAGCTTCAAACTGCGGAAACTCTACTGCTTAAAGGCAAAAAGAGGAATGGAGAGGCAAACCTTGCTGAAGCAAAGCCTTCCACCTCTGGCGCCAAGAAACAGAAGAAAGTCCGCAACAAGAAGAAGCCGTCTGGAAAGGGCAAAAACACTGCAAAGGTGGACAAGAGTAATGACAAATGTCACCATTGCGGAGTAGCTGGCCACTGGAAGCACAATTGTCCTACTTACCTCAAGGAGGTTAAAGCTAAAGGTACATTACTTGTTACCGAAGCCTGTTTTGTGGCTGACTCTACTTTTTCTTAGATTATAGACTCTGGAGCCACTAATCATGTTTGTTGTTCTCTGCAGGGGTTCAGGGAAAGCAAAAGACTTAGCAAGGACGAGTTCAACTTTCGCTGGGGGAATGGAGCATCAGTATCAGCAACATCGGTTGGAAACATTAAATTAGTTTTTGAGAACAGTTTTATTGTTTTGAGCAATGTTTATTATGTCCCGGTTTTTGGGAAAAACCTTATTTCTGTAGCTCGTTTGATTGAGCAAGGATATTCTTTAGGATTTAATAATGAAGTTATTCAAATTCTTAAGAATGGTTTCATGATTACTTCTACAGTCATGATAAACAATCTGTTCTACGTCAAACCAATTATTCCAATGATTTATGATACTGAATTGAATAATGATTCAATGAGGGATAGTAAAAGATTGAGGTTAGACCCAACTGATCAAACCTATAAATGGCATCTACGTCTTGGACATATTAACCTTGACAGGATTAAAAGGTTGGTAAGAGACGGTCCCTTACAAACCTTAAGTGTAGGCTCACTACCTACATGTGAATCCTGCATAGAAGGAAAGATGACCAAGAGACCCTTTTCAGCAAAGGGTAATAGAGCTGATGAATGCCTAGAACTCGTACATAGTGATGTATGTGGGCCATTTAATATCCAAGCTAGAGGAGGATATGAATATTTCATAACCTTCACTGATGACTATTCTCGTTTTGGTCATATTTATCTAATGCGTCAAAAGTCTGAAACCTTTGAAAAGTTCAAAGAGTTCAAGGCCTTGGTTGAAAAGCAATTAGACAAACAGATCAAAACACTACGATCTGATCGTGGTGGTGAATACTTGCTGGGAGAGTTTGAAGACTTTCTTAAGGAAGAAGGTATATTTTCTCAACTGACCGCGCCAGGTACTCCTCAGCAGAATGGTGTGTCAGAAATAAGGAACCGAACTCTGTTAGATATGGTTAGATCAATGATGAGTTACTCATCCCCTCCAGATTCCTTTTGGGGATATGCTTTGGAAACAGCAGCATATATTATGAACCAAGTTCCATCTAAAGCAGTGCCTGGAACTCCATATGAAAGATGGAGTGGCAAGAAGTCATCTCTTGGCCACACCAGAATATGGGGTTGCCCAGCACATGTGCTTAGAAAGAAGACTGGTATGCTAGCCAGTCGTTCAGAACTATGTCTGTTTGTAGGATGTCCTAAAGGGACAAAAGGCTACATCTTCTATAGTCCTACAGATCAGAAAACATTCGTTAGCATGAATGCTCATTTTCTGGAAGAGGATTTTGTGAAGAATATGAAGCCTAGAAGTAGGCTTGTACTTGAGGAATTGACTGGTGAAAATGTTCAAGTAACATCTCCGAGGCCTATTCCTGAACCGACAACAGATGAACCACAACAAGAACTAACACCAATAGAGCCTCGACGTAGTGGGAGGGTTGTGAGACAACCAGATAGGTACATGTCTTATGGAGATGCATTGACTGCAGTCTTAGATTTAGACATCGATGAACCTGTCTCCTACTCGCAGGCTATGGAGAGTTCTGAAGCAAACCTATGGCATGAAGCCATGAACGCCGAAATACAATCGATGTATAAAAATGGCGTATGGACTCTGGTTGATCCTCCTGAAAGGGTAAAACCCGTAAATGGCTCTACAAGAAGAAGAGGGGTCCAGATGGGAATGTAGAGACATTCAAGGCAAGACTAGTAGCCAAGGGCTACACCCAGAAAAAAGGAATTGACTATGAGGATACCTTTTCTCCGGTGGCTATGCTTAAATCCATCCGCATTCTTTTATCCATTGCTGCTGCCTTAGATTATGATATCTGACAGATGGATGTGAAGACAGCTTTTCTGAATGGCAACCTGGATGAGCGCATTTATATGGCACAACCAGATGGATTCATTGAAAAGGGTCAAGAAGAAAAGGTTTGCGAATTGCAAAAGTCCATTTATGGACTAAAGCAGGCATCCAGATCATGGAATATTAGATTCGATGAGACTGTTAAAACTTACGGTTTTGTTCAGTCATTGGGTGAGCCTTGTGTGTATAAGCTGATACAAGAAGGCAAAGTGGTTTTCTTAGTCTTATATGTGGATGACATACTACTCATTGGGAATGATGTAGGAAGACTGACTAAGGTTAAGCTCTAGCTGGCAAAGCAGTTTGACATGAAGGATCTAGGAGAAGCTGCCTATGTTCTGGGAATTCAGATCTTTCGAGATCGGAAGAACAAACAATTGGCACTATCTCAACATCCTATATCGATAAGGTAATGGACCGATTCGCCATGCAAAACTCCAAGAAGGGTTATCTACCCTTCAAACATGGAGTATCCCTCTCAAAAGAGCAGTCTCCCAAGACTCCTCAAGAAGAGGAAGACATGAGCCGAGTTCCTTACGCTTCAGCCATAGGAAGCCTCATGTATGCAATGCTTTGCACAAGACCTGATATATGCTACGCGGTAGGCGTGGTGAGTAGATTCTAGTCTAACCCTGGACCCGAGCACTGGGTTGCTGTCAAGCATATCCTTAAGTATCTTAGGAGAACAAGGAACTATATAATTGTATATTCAGGTACTGACCTGACTATGACAGGATACACCGATTCTGATTTCCAATCGGATAAGGATTCCAGGAAATCCACTTCAGGATCAGTGTTTGTCCTGAATGGAGGTTCGGTGGTATGGAGGAATATTAAGCAGACTTGCATAGCTGACTCCACCATGGAGGCCGAATATGTGGCAGCTTGTGAAGCTACAAAAGAGGCCGTGTGGCTTAAAAAGTTCCTTGTATCACTGGAAATTGTTCCGGAAGCTGATAGGCCCATGGTACTGTATTGTGATAACAGTGGGGCTGTAGCAAACTCTAAGGAGCCTAGAAGCCAAAAAAGGTCCAAGCACATAGAGCGGAAGTACCACCTCATCCGAGAGATTGTACAAAGAGGCGATGTTGAAGTGACAAAGATATCAACACATGACAACTTGGCTGATCCGTTCACAAAGGCTTTATTTGGTAAAGTCTTCGATAGCCATCTGGAAGGTTTGGGCATGCGAGATTGTACACACCTACTTTAAGTCCAAGTGGGAGTTTGTTGGAAATGTGTCCATAAAGTGGGATGTAATTTGTTATTTGTGAAACGAGAAATGTCAGACATTATTGTTTTTGCTGATTTTATAAAATAAAATAAAGTTATGTTTTGACACATACTCAAGAGTGTTAGTGATATTGCTTAGTCCATAGACTGTTATCAACGAAAGAAGAGTCAGGGAAACCCTGCCGGACAAACTCTTCTGATATAGTTTAAAATAGATATTCGCAGTCTCAGGATCGATTGGGCAATTGAATCCGATTATGACTGTTAGATCGAACCATATGATGTTGTTCTCGGAGCATGGGAGTTGGACTCTGTGGTTGATCTAGACATGTTCGCAACATGTTGAATAGACCATGTGACTGATTAGGTTAGAGTAAAAACCGTTTACAGAACTCTAAACCTAATTGTCACAACTTAAGTATATTTATATAATTATCTTAATCCTTAAACCTCATGATCTTTGATTCACGAATGAGATTAGCTTGCAGTTTTTGAACAACATCTTGGCTATTAGGATCATGACATAATTGAGTTGGAGTTATGCGATTCACAGATATGGAATTCGTAAGAAATAATATCACCCTATGCTTTATTGACGGGTGTGTGAATTCTAATTAAGTTTCACACTTAATTTAAGTGGTTCCGTGTTCCCCACATTTTTCTTGTTGAGACCAAACTTTCCGTTTTTCAAAACGAGTCTCTTTCCGGTACCGATAATTTCACACCCGTACAGGTTCTATATCGCTTTTCTGATCGCCGAGCACCCCCGGGTCAAATTTCTCATATTCAACCCACTTCTCTTGGGTATCTCAATAGTCAATTTCTTTTTCTGAAATTCTCATTTTAACCAATCCAGACTGCCCAAAACGCGCATACCCTCGCGGTACTCGTTTTTTTTTGATTCTGCTTTAACCGACTCATGAAAATTCATTTCGTGAACTTTTGCCATTTTCCATACTTCTAATATTTCTACTCTTTTTCTAACTGGTCATTTGCTCATTTACCAAATATTTCAGGTTTTTCATAACTAAAATATACCTATTAAAATTTCTAACTTTTAACCGATATTTCACTAATCACAACCCGATATTTACTTAATTTTCTCTGTAAAAATATTCGTATTATAACTTTACACTTTTTTGGGTGATTTTACCCGTATATAAAGATTCTACATAACACTTTCCTGATTACATCAATATTTCTACTACTTTCTATTCCGAATAATTACGGTCAAATACCGGACCGTCGTCCGAATTTGACTTAATATTTTCCAGTCATTACATTCACCCCCCCTTAAGGAATTTTTGTCCCAAAATCGAACAACCGGGGTATACATCGATCTCTTCTTCTACTTCCCAAGTGGCTTCTGCAACATTGTGATTTTTCCACTGCACTTTAACCATTGGGATACTACGACTTCTGAGTTTCCTTTCTTCTCTGGCTAGAATTTGGACTGGTTGTATCTCATAGGACAAATCTTCGTGAACCTGGATAAGCTCATACTGTAAAACGTGCGATGGATCCGAGATATACTTCCGGAGCATTGCTACATGAAACACACTGTGCACTGAGGCCAACTCTGGTGGTAGACCTAGTCGGTAAGCTACCTTTCCTATTCTTTCAATGATCTCGAAAGGCCCTATGTAACGTGGCTCGACACCTTTCTTCCCAAAACGCATCACACCCTTCATTGGTGCGACTTTTAGGAATACAGAGTCCCCTACAGAAAATTCCAAGGGTCTCCGTCGTTTATCTGCATAGCTCTTCTGCCGGCTCTGAGCCGTCTTTAATCTTCTACGGATCTTTTGCACTGTCTCAATGGCCTCTTGAACGAATTTCATTTGTGAAGCTGCTTTTCCCCAGTATCATACCAATGAACTGGGGATCTACACTTCCTTCCGTAAAGTGCTTCATACGGGGCCATGCCGATGGAAGCTTGGTAACTATTATTATACGAGAATTCGATCAATGGCAACTTCACACTCCATGCGCCCTTGAAATCCACTGCGCATGCGTGAAGCATATCTTCTAGGGTCTGAATGGTCCTCTCGGACTGCCCATCCGTCTGGGGATGAAACGCTGTGCTATAGCGTAATTCTGACCCCATCGCTTCTGAACACTTCTCCAAAAATTGGAGGTAAATCGGTTTCTCTCGTCCGACACTATACTAACTGGTACTCCATGTAGCTTTACTACCTTAGCCACGTATAACTTTCATAACCTCTCTAAGGAGTAAGTTATCTTGATCGGAATGAAATGCGCTGATTTCGTTAGCCGATCCACGACTACCCAAATGGCATCGTATCCCTCACTTTGGTTCTCGGAAGTCCGGTCACAAAGTCCATGGCTAAGTGTTCCCACTTCCATTCCGGGATCTCTAGTGGTCAGAAGCTTCCAAATGGTCTCGATGTTACTGCTTTGACTTTTCGGCATGTCAAGCAGCGACTAACATAGTCAACTATGTCGTTCTTCATTCGCCTCCACCAAAAATGTTGTTTCAATTCTTGATACATTTTGGTGGCACCTGGGTGTACGGAATATGGCGTGCTGTACGCTTCTGCGAGTATCTGCTTCTTGATCCCCTCTTGATCCGGTACACAAATTCTTCTTTGGTATAGGAGAATTCCGTCCTTTGAAAGGCTGAAATTCGACCTTGCATTATCTACTATCTCCTTCTTGTATCCATCCATAATTGGATCACCTTTCTGATCTTCTCGTATCTCGTCCTGTAGCACAGGCTGCAGCCTTAGAGAAGCTAACTTACCAGAGATTAATTCGAGGTCTAGGAGATTAATCTCTTGTTGACGCTGCTTGGGCAACAATTCGGTCTCCACTGGAGTCCGTAGTGCTGGGTTTCTACTCAAAGCCATGGATGGTAAAGGATTTCACAATCGTAGTCCTTCACAAGTTCAAGCCTCGTCTTTGTCTCATATTAAGCTCCTTCTGCGTGAAGAAGTACTTTAGGCTCTGATGGTCCGTATAAATTTGGCATTGAACCCCATATAGGTAATGCCGCCATAACTTGAGCGCAAAAACTACTGCGGCTAACTCAAGATCATGCGTTGGGTAATTACGCTCGTGATCCTTCAATTGCCGAGATGCGTAAGCAATGACCTTGCCATTTTGCATCAACACGGCTCCTAGTCCTGTCTTTGAGGCATCACTGTAGATGTCAAATTTTTCTCCCTCTTCTGGGATCGTGAGTACTGGAGCACTAATTAATCTTCTTTTGATCTCTCTGAAACTCTGTTCACATCCATCTGTCCATTCATACCTTCTATCTTTTCTGGTTAAGGCAGTTTGAGGAGCTGCAAGACGAGCAAATCCCTCCACAAACCTTCTGTAATACCCTGCCAATCCTAGGAAACCATGAATTTCCGTAACACTCTTTGGAACTGGCCACTTCTCAACCGCTTCAACGTTTGCTGGATCCACGGTGATTCCTTCCTTAGATACTACATGTTCGAGGAAGTGGACTTTATCTAACCAGAACTCGCACTTAGAAAACTTCGCATATAGCTGATGTTTCTTCAACGTGTGTAGTGCGATCCTCAAATGTTCTGCGTGCTCCTGTGGATCTCGTGAGTATATAAGGATGTCATCGATAAAAACAATAACAAACTTATCTAAATACTATCTGAAGACTCTGTTCATAAGGTCCATAAACGCCGTTGGGGCATTTATAAGACCAAACGGCATCACTAAGAATTCGTAGTGTCCATACCGAGTTCTGAATGCCGTTCTGGAAATATCTTCTTCTCTAATCTTGAGCTGATGATACCTCGATCGAAGTTCTATCTTCGAAAACGTGGTGGCACCCTTCAACTGGTCGAACAAGTCATTGATTCGTGGCAATGGGTACTTGTTCTTGATGGTGGCTTTGTTGAGCTCTCTATAATCTATGCACATCCGAAGCGTGCCATCCTTCTTTTTGACAAAGAGGACCGGAGCTCCCCATGGTGAGAAACTCGGTCTGATGAAGCCTTTGTCTAACATTTCTTGGAGTTGAACCCGCAACTCTTTCAGTTCCGCTGGAGCCATCCTGTACGGTGCTTTGGATATTGGTGCGGTGCCGGGGAGAAGCTCTATCTCAAAAGCTATTTCCCGATCTGGAGGAAGTCCGGGTAGTTCCTCTGGAAAAACGTCTAGGAATTCCTTGACTATGGGAACGTCTTCTGGTTGATGTTTCGCCTTTTGGTTCCTGTCCACCACATACGCCAAATATCCAGTGCACCCGCTAGACATCAATCGTCGGGCTTCTAGAGAACTAATAAAACGTATGGGTGTCCCTGATGTGGAACCCATGTACTCAAACACCTGTTCTCCTTCTGGCTGAAAAACTACCCTTTTCTTTCTACAGTCTATTGTAGCATTATACTTTCCTAAAAAATCCATTCCTAGGATTACATCATAATCTACTAAGTTCAGAACAACTAGGTCCGCACTTAGTTCTCTTCCTGCTATCTCTATTGGTACGTGACGTAACCAGTGACTAGAAAACAACACATCACCTGATGGTAGTGTTGTCTTAAAGGCTTGCCCTATCCTCTCTTGAGGATGTAGTATTCATTTAACAAATTCTACTGATGCAAATGTATGTGTGGCCCCTGAATCAAATAATGCTCGTGCAGGGACATGGGCAACAGTAAGCTGACCTGGTAGTCGACTCGAACTGGGCGGCGGAAACGCAGCGGAAAGGCGGATCGTGTATAACAAAAATTTTCATAAAACTTTTGAGATACTCTATAGATTATATTAATTTATGCACGAATAAATTAATCTCATTAATTTATATCATTCAAGGTTCAACTGAAAAAATACCTGGTAGTCGACTCGGATGATAACTTGAATTTCTTTGACCACGAACAGTCCTTGCTCTAAGCATTGTGTTTAGAACACCAAAGTCTTCCGCGTCAATTCCTTGATTCCACGTAGACGTGTGTGTGGGCACACGTGAGAGAAAACGGTTTCTTAAACACTCGAATTTCCACAAACACCAACGCATGCACGATGTGGAATTTTTGGAGAAAAATATTTTTCACTCTATTCCCAATATGAGAATTTCGGCCACACTAGGAAACTAGGGCTGAAAAGTGTTTCAAAAAATTGTTGTTACAATTTTTTATCTATCTCATATTTAAAGAGTAGAAGTCAAACTTCAAAATAGAATCAAATCCTTATCTCCAATTTTGAATTTGGAACAAAAAGTCCCTTCCCCTTATCCTCTTGGTGGCCGGCCACACACTAGGGTTTTATCCCTGTGTGTGGCGCCTAAATAAGATAGGGAAGGAAGATATTTTATCCTTTATCCAGTAGTCCAATTTTAATTCAGATTCAAATTGGAATTTAAGTCAAACTTAAATTAATTTGAATTCTAAATTAAACAACTTATCAAATAAGTTTAAATGGATAAATCTAGATATGTTCAAATTCAAATTTAAATAATCTCATTATTTAAATAATAATTAATTCTCAATTAATTATTCTTCGAGTATTTAATTTTAGAATTCCGTAATTCTAAAATTCCCATTTTGCCCTTTGTGTCTGGTAGAATTACAAGGACGACGCGGGGACTAATGGACCTACAATTCTGAGCTCAAATAAAATTAATAATTAATTAAACACTTTAATTAATTAATTCTATTAATTCCAATAGTTACTCCACTATAAACTTGGAATTGCACTCTCGGAATTATAGATATTAATTACTTCTAAACTGTGAAGTGTCCATTTGATATAGTCATTGCATATAGATTAATCCTCCATAAATAATTCATAATTAGAGTCAGTAGAATCCGTTAACCTCTCTAATTACATCTTTATCCTTGAGTACCATTGATTCTCTAATGGATAGTGATTCATAAAACACATTCATGAACCAGAGCGCCCTTACTAATCCAAGTACCGAATCAACACTCAAGAGAATTATTTATCTGCTTCTCTCTCAAGAAGGAATGGATTCCATCTCGTATAATAACATTCCCAGCTACCTATTTCATTATGTCTCCAAAATACAAGGAATAGGATTCAGGGGTTTCGAATCCGTGCGAGTAAATCAAAAGACATAAATCCATAAATAGGAGTTTGTTAAGAACTCAGGATTAAGATCATTCTATATATGACCATCGGTAGACTCAATTAGAATTTCTATGCTTAACATAAATTATTAGAAATTCATATTGTGTCTGCGTCCATGTTCCACATAATCTCATTATGCGAAATACACTCATTCAATATCTCGCCATATTAACAGTGCGGATAACACCGTTCCATTCTAAATGGGAATGACATGTATTTACAATGTTTTAATTAAAGATTCCGAACTTTAATTAAATTCATTATGAACAATTACTTTTGATTATTATCCTTAAACATTATCCTCTCGTATATAATACTTATATACCATGTTTAAGGTTACATAAATAATCAAGGAATTTTATTTGATATTCATAAAATATTCATAAATATATGCACATAAAATGATCAAAAACATTCAATGGCAATGTCTTGGTGAACGGGTCAGCAATGTTGTCCTCTGACGCGATCTTCAGAACCGCTACATCGCCTCTATCCACAATGTCTCTGATCAAGTGGTATTTCCTTTCTATATGTTTCACACTCTTATGGCTTCTAGGTTCTTTTGAATTAGCCACCGCTCCACTGTTGTCACAGTAGAGCTTAATTGGCTTATCCATATCTGGAACAACTTCCAGATCAGTTAAGAACTTCCTGAGCCATGTAGCTTCTTTTGCGGCTTCACAAGCTGCAACATATTCAGCTTCCATGGTAGAGTCAACAACACACTTTTGCTTTACACTTCTCCATACCACGGCTCCTCCATTAAGAGTGAACACAGATCCAGATGTCGACCGTCGACTATCTCTATTTGATTGGAAATCAGAATCTGTGTATCCGGTGAGAGACATATCTTCTCCGGAATATACCAACATATAGTTTCTCGTTCTCCTAAGATACTTGAGAATACACTTTACTGCAACCCAATGATCCAATCCTAGGTTGGACTGGTAGCGACTGACTACTCCCACTGCATAGCAGATATCTGGTCTTGTACACAACATGGCATACATTAGGCTTCCCACAGCCGAAGCGTAGGGATACCTTCTCATATCTTCTTCTTGTTGCGGGGTCTTTGGACATTGCTCCTTAGAAAGATGAATACCATGCCTGGAAGGCAAATTCCCTTTCTTGGAGTTTTGCATCGAATACCTAGACAACACTTTGTCTATATAAGATGCTTGTGATAATGCCAAAAGCTTTTTCTTGCGATCTTGAATAATCTTGATCCCAAGAACATAGCTTGCCTCTCCTAAATCTTTCATTTGGAATTGGCTGGCTAACCACTCCTTTACATCTGTCATCATTCCCACATCATTCCCAATTAGTAGGATGTCATCGACGTAAAGAATTAAGAAGACCACTTTCTCTTCTTTCTTGTACTTGTAGACGCATGGTTCATCAATGTTTTGATCAAATCCATAAGACTTTACAGCCTCATCAAACCTGATGTTCCATGATCTAGAAGCCTGCTTCAGTCCATAAATGGACCTTTGCAGTTTGCAGACTTTCTTTTGTTGGCCTTCCTCTATGTAACCCTCTGGCTGATCCATATAGATGGTTTCATCAAGATAGCCATTCAGAAAAGCTGTCTTGATGTCCATCTGCCATATCTCATAGTCAAAATATGCTTCAATGGCCAGGAGTATCTGGATGGACTTAAGCATGGCTACCGGCGAGAAAGTTTCCTCATAGTCAACTCCCTCCTTTTGGGTATAACCCTTAGCCACTAGGCTTGCTTTATAAGTCTCTACTTTTCCATCCGCTCCTCTCTTTCTCTTGAAGATCCACTTGCATCCAATGGGTTTTACCCCTTCGGGTAGATCTACAAGTTGCCAGACTGAGTTAGAGTGCATAGACTCCATCTCGAGTTTCATAGCTGCTTGCCATTCTTCCTTATCAGAATCATCCATCGCATCCCTAAAGGTCGATGGATCCTCCTTACCGTCATCAGCAGTGACGATTTGGGCTTCCCCGGTATAACGGTCGGGTAACCTGCTTACCCTCCCACTACAACGAGGTTCCGTAGGAGTTTGATCAGGAACTGTGGTCTTTTCTCTGAGTGGTCCGACAACTCTTGTCGAATGTGGTCCGATCTCATCGGAAAGTAACTCTTCTAATACTATCTTACTTCTGGGCTTGAAATCTATCATATAGTCATGCTCCAGAAATGTGGCATTTGTCGATACAAACATCTTTTGATCTGCTTGACTATAAAATAATCCTCCTCTTGTCCCTTGTGGGTATCCCACAAAGAAGCATACTTCTGACCTTGGTTCCAACTTCCCGGTCTTTTGCCTTAGCACGTGTGCTGGACTCCCCCATATGCGAATGTGTCTCAAACTAGGTTTTTGACCATTCCACAACTCTAGGGGTGTCTTAGGTATAGATTTAGATGGAACTAGATTCAGAATATACATAGCAGTTTTTAGGGCATAACCCCAAAAAGAAGTAGGCAGTGAAGAATAACTCAACATTGATCTTATCATGTCGAGCAAAGTCTGATTTCTCCTTTTGGCCACACCATTCTGCTGTGGTGTACCGGGTGCAGTCAATTGGGATACCACACCTTCTTCAATCAAGAAATCCCGGAACTCTTGGTCCAGGTATTCACCCCCTCGATCTGATCGAAGTGTCTTGATTGGTTTACCTAATTGTTTTTCAACTTCTGCTCGGAATTCTCTAAACTTTCCAAAAGTTTCGGATTTCTGTTGCATCGTAACCTCCTCTAGCTTGGATGTTTAATGGTCCACATACATCTGAATGTATCAGCTGTAGGGGTTCTGTACCTCTCACTCCTTTTGCTGTAAAAGGTCTCTTGGTCATTTTACCTTTCAAACAAGATTCACAGACTGGAAGCTCGCCAACTTTTAGCTCACGCAAAGGACCATCCTTTACCAGTCTTTCAATCCTATTTAGGTTAATGTTACCAAGTCTAAGGTGCCACAGATATGTGTTATTTTCATGAGAAATCTTTTGCTTTTTATTCTTAGGTTTGGCAACTCTGAACATTTCAGTGTTAAGCAGTGAATTAGGTATTGGTTTTATACAATATAAACCATCATCCAGACGTCCAGAACAAATATTTAAACCATTTCGAGAAATATGAACAAATTCATTATCAAAATAAACTTTAAATAATTGTTCAAATAATTTGGCCACAGAAATCAAATTTCTGCGAATGTCTGGAATAAAATAAACATTGTTCAAAACTAAAAATTTATTTTCCCTAAAAAAAGTCTAACTTCTCCCACTGCTTTTGCCGAAACTCTTGCGCCATTGCCTACTTTCATCGTGTAGTCCCCATCGGCTAGCTCGGTGTAAGAACTAAGACTCTGCAAAGAGAAACAAACATGATTAGTCGCTCCTGAATCCATTATCCAGGCTGAGGTATCACCCTCTGCTAAACATGTTTCAAGGACTAGTAAATCTGATTTACCTTGTTCCTTTTTCTTTTTCAGCTCCTCGAGATACTTGTTACAATTTCTCTTCCAGTGCCCTTCGCCATTGCAGTGGAAACACTTTCCTTTGGGTTTCTGGATGGGGCCCTTTGCTTTCTTGGGTCTCTTGTTCTTTCCCTTCTTTGCTTTTCCCTGGTTCTGGTTTTTCCTTTTCTTTTTACCAGAACTTCCTGCAACTACAACATTTGCTTCTCCTCCCCTTCTTTTGTTGGTGGATTCGAAGTTTTGCAGGTCATTCATGAGTTCAGTGAGATTGCACTTCTTTTTGTTCATAACAAAGTTGTTCACGAACTCATGAAAGTCAGGGGATAGGCTTTCCAGGATGATGCCAACTTGGGTGGCTTCATCGATTTTGGCACCATTGAGCTCCGCATCGTGGAGGTGATCAATCATGTTCAAAACATGTGCCTTGACTGAAGAACCTTTCTTCATCTTATCGTTCATGAAAGCTCTTACGGCATCCAAATGAGCCTTTTCAGAATGAGCGCCGAACATGGCTTCTAGAGACTCCATTATCTCATAAGCAGTCTCCATCTCCTCATGCTTCTTGCGAATCACATCGCTCATACTAGCCAGCATAAAGCACTTTGCTATATTGTTGGCCTTGATCCAGCGATCAAAAGGCTCCCTTGCGGTTTTGGATGCATTAGCCGCGGGTTCAGGAGGACATTCCTCCGCTAGGACAAACTTATAGTCTTCGCAGACCAATAGTATGTTCATGTTACTTTTCCACTTAGCATAATTATCACCGTCTAATTTTTCAGTCGCTAGTAGTGTGATAATGGGATTCGACATACTGCTGGAAATAAATAGAATATTCATCTAATCAATTTATGTACATGAATATCAAGGCATGTTAATTTAGGCACAATTAAATATGATGCATGATGCACATGAAAAATACATAAATCATGTTTTAATTTTGGGTGCCAACGATAATTCAATTTACCACGAATATAGTGCCGCCATAGGGTGGGTCAAAATATCACAAATTGAACCGAGACCTTCTCAATTAATAAGTATAATCAAAATATCTCATATTTTCATATTTATTAACTACCGCTAATTTTGGTCAAAAATATAATCAACAATTTGATTATATCTCCATGAGCGTAACCCATCATTTCAGATTCTACAGACTTAACTCCGGAGTGCCGCCGTAGGGTAGGTCACACTGGAAATACATCCTTGAATCCTATCGCTCGGAAGTCAACCTTGTTATTGATCCGAAAGAGCACTTTCCGTAGGGAGTGCGGAATCGGTGCCGCCGTGAAGTCCCTTTCAAATCTCACGGTGTTGAACTAATGATGGAGACCAGTGGGTCGTATTGTCATACAACCCTCTCCCACTCATTATTTTGCAAATATGTATTTTGTTTGAAAAACATCTCATGATTTTCAAATCGAGAAATAAACGATTTATTTTTCGGATATGTGAAATTCCAAAATTTAACTCTTAAATTCAATTTCACATGTAACATTATTTTGCAAATCAATTTTGCAACTTAAATCAATTTAATCATATTAAATGATTTTTAGCGCATGGTTCTTATTTTATTTTATTTTTTTAAAATACTTTTATAATAAATAAAATAAACAATAACGAATGCGCGTGTATGCATGGCATGTTATAAAAACATATGAGTAGGCACATTATATCTATATGGCATGTTATATGCATGGACATATATAATATATAATTATCAACATAAAATATAAATATATGCAATCAACTATTGAGATGGATTTGACCGGGTCCCATGGAAAAATAAATTACAACTCAATCGAATCGAATAAATAAATAATTACAATAATTATGTTCTTCCGTTACATCAACGGGTGTTCGATTCTTGAATTTTTTTTTTTATTCTTCGGCTTCATTCTTTGTCTCCGGGTTGGATTTCACCTTCCTTGGGATCCGGAACTTTTCCGGGCCCGTTGGCACGCTTTACGAGGGTTTCGGAAACCTTCGGGCCCGTTCGGGATCAAATCCCAAACTTGGGCCGCCACCGCCACCGGGTCATAGCAGGCGGGGCAGCGGCCCAGGCCACGGCTTTGGGTTGCGGCCTGGCACGCGTCTTGGGCGCGGCCTGGCCGCCTGGCGCTGGTCGCGGCCTGGGCGCGTCTTGGGCAGCGCCCTGGGCCGCGCTGGGCGGCGTCCCGGCGTCTGGGCCACATTTTCTGGAATTTTCTGGGCAGTTTTCTGGGCTTCTTTGAAGGCTTCAGACATGATCTTCAAGGCCTCCTTCTTGATTCAAAATTAAAAACCCTAATTCTACCCAAATCCTAGAATTACAATAATTCTAATCCCGAATTAAATTACAAATAATTTATCAATGAATGAATATAACCGATCCATGGAACCATATAATTAACGACCAAGTCCATCATCCATACATTCATCATCATGAATAAAAATAAACATCCATAAATGCAAGTGCCTACTCATCACATACATACATAATTAAATATTACATATTTAATATCAATTATGATTATCAAATAATCGAAGCATAAATTAATATCGTCTATAGACCGCTCTGATACCAATTGTTGGTTGCCGAATCGAATTCGGCGGCGGAAACGCAGCGGAAAGGCAGATCGTGTATAACAAAAATTTTCATAAAACTTTTGAGATACTCTATAGATTATATTAAATTATGCACGAACAAATTAATCTCATTAATTTATATCATTCAAGGTTCAACCGAAAAAATACCTGGTAGCCGACTCGGATGATAACTTGAATTTCTTTGACCACGAACAGTCCTTGCTCCAAGCTTTGTGTTTAGAACACCAAAGTCTTCCACGTCAATTCCTTGATTCCATGTAGACGTGTGTGTGGGCACACGTGAGACAAAACGGTTTCTTAAACACTCGAATTTCCACAAACACCAACGCATGCACGATGTAGAATTTTTGGAGAAAAATATTTTTCACTCTATTCCCAATATGAGAATTTCGGCCACACTAGGAAACTAGGGCTGAAAAGTGTTTCAAAAAATTGTTGTTACAATTTTCTATCTATCTCATATTTAAAGAGTAGAAGTCAAACTTCAAAATAGAATCAAATCCTTATCTCCAATTTTGAATTTGGAACAAAAAATCCCTTCCCCTTATCCTCTTGGTGGCCGGCCACACACTAGGGTTTTATCCCTGTGTGTGGCGCCTAAATAAGATAGGGAAGGAAGATATTTTATCCTTTATCCAGTAGTCCAATTTTAATTCAGATTCAAATTTAAATTTAAGTCAAACTCAAATTAATTTGAATTCTAAATTAAACAACTTATCAAATAAGTTTAAATGGATAAATCTAGATATGTTCAAATTCAAATTTAAATAATCTCATTATTTAAATAATAATTAATTCTCAATTAATTATTCTTCGAGTATTTAATTTTAGAATTTCGTAATTCTAAAATTCCCATTTTGCCCTTTGTGTCTGGTAGAATTACAAGGACGATGCGGGGACTAATGGACCTAGAATTCTGAGCTCCAATAAAATCAATAATTAATTAAACACTTTAATTAATTAATTAATTCTATTAATTCCAGTAGTTACTCCACTATAAACTTGGAATTGCACTCTCGGAATTATAGACATTAATTACTTCTAAACTGTGAAGTGTCCATTTGATATAGTCATTGCATATAGATCAATCCTCCATAAATAATTCATAATTAGAGTCAGGTAAAATCCGTTAACCTCACTAATTACATCTTTATCCTTGAGTACCATTGATTCTCTAATGGATAGTGATTCATAAAACACATTCATGAACCAGAGCGCTCTTACTAATCCAAGTACCGAATCAACACTCAAGAGAATTATTTATCTGCCTCTCTCTCAAGAAGGAATGGATTCCATCTCGTATAATAACATTCCCAGCTACCTATTTCATTTTGTCTCCAAAATACAAGGAATAGGATTCAGGGTTTCGGAATCCGTACCGAGTAAATCAAAAGACATAAATCCATAAATAGAAGTTTGTTAAGAACTCAGGATTAAGATCATTTTATATATGACCATCGGTAGACTCAATTAGAATTTCTATGCTTAACGGAAATTATTAGAAATTCATATTGTGTCTGCGTCCATGTTCCACATAATCTCATTATGCGAAATACACTCATTCAATATCTCGCCATATTAACAGTGTGGATAACACCGTTCCATTCTAAATGGGAATGACATGTATTTACAATGTTTTAATTAAAGATTCCGAACTTTAATTAAATTCATTATGAAAAATTACTTTTGATTAGTATCCTTAAACATTATCCTCTCGTATATAACACTTATATACCATGTTTAAGGTTACATAAATAATCAAGGAATTTCATTTGATATTCATAAAATATTCATAAATATATACACATAAAATGATGAATAAACTATTTTATTAAATAAATAATAAATATTCTTTTACATCTCATGCTTTCAGGACACTATTCCCAACATCATTAAGTGAGCATTGGCCTGTGGAGCAGCTTCTACTCTGTTCAGCTGAGGGGTCGAGAATACCCTCTGCGCTTGCATGGCATTAAATTGTGGAACGGGTGGCCTTTGTGGAGCCGTTCCAAGAGATCCTACTTAGAATGGACACTGCCTTGCATAATGTCCTTTCTGTCCACACATATAGCATACATCTGTGCCGGCTTTACATTCTCCGGAGTGTTTCTTTCCACAGGTCAGGCAGATAGGAACACTAGGACTGGTATACTGGTCCTGCTTCGGTTGGGGGTTTCACTGATTCTGATTGCGATTCCCTTTCCTCTTGCTGGGGTTTTGCTGGTTCCCCTATCCAGGTTTTGATCCCTGGTCGCTACGACTTCCTTGGCTTTGTGGATTAGCACCAGAGCTCTGCTTATTGGGTGCCTGTGCTTTTTCTCTTTGTTTCTTCTTGTCTTCCCATATCTTAGCTCGTTCCTCTCTGGATTTGGCAATGTTATGCTCTGTACGTATTGCCCGATTAACTAGATCAGCTACCGTGGTTGGTGGATACTCCCCACTTTCTACAACGGTGGCTATATCTCCTCGGAGCATATTAACCATCCTCCTAACCTTCTCTTCCACTATTGGAACCGACTGAGCACATAGTCGTACCAACATAGTCGTGCCAACTGATCAAATCATCGGCATGCTTCTACAACTGTCTGGTCGCCCTGCTTAAAATTGTTGAACTCATTCTGTTGAGTCTTCAGGGCTTCTAAGTTGCAATACTTACGATTAAATTCCGATAGGAATTCATCCCACAACATTTGTCTCACATTCCTTCTGGCGCACACTGATTCCCACCTATAGCGGGCATCTTTCTTTAATACAAAGGTGGCGCACTAAATCTTCTCCCTGTCGGTGAGTTCCATAAACTCAAACACTGTCTGAATGGATGCTAACCATTCCTCAGCCGTGAGTGGATCTATTGATCCATCGAACTCTGGAGGTGCCATTCTATTAAACCTTACATACAATGGTTCCCTTGGGACCATTTCTCGGTACCCCATCTCACCCCTTACTGGCTCTTGGGGTTCAACCCTCTCTGCAGGTTGCTCAGGTTGGGCGGCTTGTGCTGGAACCGCCTGCGGAGGGGGTGCTCCTCCAACCGGCTTACCCTGTATCAACTGGGTAACCAATTCTCATAACTGTCTGCTTTCCTCAGCCTAGGCTGCTATTTGCCCCCTCAGACCTGCTACTTCTTCAGCTAGGTCTGGTGCTGGAGGATTCTGTTCTGTTTGTGTGACGACCCGCGACCGCGCCACGAGGGCGCGGTTGCCGTTCCTTATACTACTATTAACAGGCTAAGTTATAGTCTAATTCATTATTCATTGTTAGACTATTGTCTCTTTAATTTATGTTCAAATGCGGGTAAATTTTTTTTTTTACATTAACCCTCGGGTCTTAACATGTTATGTTGATACACTAATAGCACATCTTGCTATTACTTTAAAGATTCGGTATCATACTAGTTCCCGAAACTTGTCTTAACTTATTACAGTCCGTTGTTCTTTACTAAGACAATGGTTGTAATATCTTCTTCTGAGAACTGAACATACATACTAGTATTCTATATTACATTACTTTGCAGCGGAATTTAATTTCTAAGCGAGCGTAGTAGAAACCACTCCCGTGTACCCATGACATTTCTGCCACCCTTGCCTCTGCATGTCCAACAAGCAAACCACTATATGACTGGCTGCTTACCTTTGTTACCTGCACACGAGTAAACTGATGAGCTAACGCTCAGCAAGTATAAACATGCATACATCATAAACTAATAGAAATTACATTAAGAGTCATGATGCAAATATGCTCGTGTGAAACATGCTTTAAACTACTTTCTAGCTTTCTGTTCTTACTTTACTGGCTGGTCTAGTCGGAATCTCTACTCTGTGAGATTTCCCTCCCTTGCGGAGGCCGACGACCCGTCAGTCTTTTACTTTACTGGCTCATTACTTACTGTCTGGTCAAGTCGAAGGCCGAATTCTAGCTCAAGAGGCAATTTACACATATTCGTGTATCTCGATTTCTTAATCTTAATCTATTCGTTTCCGAGGTTTAAAACTGTTATCAATTCTCTAGAATCAGATTCCTAACTCATTTCTTGCTAACTAGATTTTAGGAAATTTCGGCAGAGTTTCGCCTTAATTTTCCTCGTTTCCCGAGTTTTCAATAACTCGTTTTACTTTCGATTTCGGTACCTGTAGCCCAGATTCACATTCCTGAACACAAATTGCTACATAAATTGAACAAAAAATACATTTCCTCCATTTCTAGGGATTTTCGGATTTTTAGTGTAAATAAAAAAAAAATTGTTCAATCCTTTCAATACTTGCACATTAAACTCCTATCGTAGTCCCCGGCAAAACCTAGGTTTCGTTTTTCAGTTTTACGGATTTTTCCCGAGATGAGTGACTATTCACAAAAACGAAAAAGCAAGCAGTTTCTCATGAAAAATCCGAAATCTTACCTTGAAAAGTTGAGATTCTCCGCTAGAATGCCTCGGGTTATATTTCCACCGGACTGAACGGAAGAAATTTCGGCGAAAACGGATGATTCCTTGATTTTCCCTTGATTTTCTCTCTTTTCTCTCTCTTTTCTCTAGTCTCTCGGCCACCCTTAGGAAAATAGAACATAATGTTTCTAATTTCCTTCCGTAGGCCTTTTTAAGTGTATTAATGAATATTATAATATTATTTATAATAATATCTCCTATTACTTTCTAAATTAAATTAAAGAAATCACTTTAATTCCTATAATTTAATTTGACTAATTCTAATTAAGTTTCACACTTAATTTAAGTGGTTCCGTGTTCCTCACATTTTTCTTGTCGAGACCAAACTTTCCGTTTTTTTCAAAACGAGTCTCTTTTCGGTACCGATAATTTCACACCCGGTACAGGTTCTATACTGCTTTTCTGGACTGTCGAGCACCCTGGGTCAAATTTCTCATATTCAACCCACTTCTCTTGGGTATCTCAATAGTCAATTTCTTTTTCTGAAATTTTCGTTTTAAACGATCCAGAATTGCCCAAAACGCGGACCCTCGCGGTACTCGTTTTTTTTACAGTTTCCCGCTTTAACTGACTCGGGAAAATTCTGTTTCAGAAACGTTTGCTATTTTCCTTACTTCTAATATTTCTACTCTTTTTCTAACTGGTCATTTGGTAATTTACCAATTATTTCAGTTTTTCATAACTAAAATATACCTGTTAAAATTTCTAACCTTTAACCAATATTTCACTATTCACAACTGATATTTACGAATTTTCCCTGTAAAAATATTCGTATTATAACTTTACACTTTTTGGGTGATTTTACCCCGTATATAAACTTTCTACATAACACTTTCCTGATTACATTAATATTTCTACTACTTTCTGTTCCGGGAATAATTACGGTCAAATACCGGACTGTCCGATTTTGACTTAATATTTTTCCGGTCATTACATTCTCCTTAAGGAATTTTCGTCCCGAAAATCTGAACAACTAGGGGTACTTCTGTCTGATCTCTTCTTCTACTTGCCAAGTGGCTTCTGCAATGTTGTGATTTTTCCACTGCACTTTAACCATTGGGATACTACGACTTCTGAGTTTCCTTTCTTCTCTAGCTAGAATTTGGACTGGTTGTTCCTCATAGGACAAATCTTCGTGAATTTGAATAGGCTCATGCTGTAACACGTGCGATGGATCCGAGATATACTTCCGGAGCATTGCTACATGAAACACACTGTGCACTGAAGCCAACTCTGGCGGTAGAGCTAGTCGGTAAGCTACCTTTCCTATTCTTTCAATGATCTCAAAAGGCTCTATGTAACGTGGACTCAGCTTACCTTTCTTCCCAAAACGCATCACACCCTTCATTGGTGCGACTTTTTAGGAATCTGTAATCCCCTCAAAAATTCCTAGGGTCTCCGTCGTTTATCTGCATAACTCTTTTTTGCCGGCTCGAGCCGTCTCTAATGTTCTCTGAATCTTTTGCACTTTGTCTCAATGGTCTCTTGAATGAATTTCGTCTTGTGAAGCTGCTTTTCCCGAGTGTCATACCAATGAACTGGGGACCTACACTTCCTTCCGTAAAGTGCTTCATATGGGGCCATCTTGGATGGAAGCTTGGTAACTATTATTATCACGAGAATTCGATCAATGGCAACTTCATACTCCATGCGCCCTTGAAATCCATTGCGCATGCAGGCTTGCATATCTTCTAAGTCTGAATGGTCCTCTCTGACTGCCCATCCGCTGCAGGGGTGGAGCGGCGTGCTATAAGCGCAATTCGACCCCCATCGTTTCTGAACACTTCTCCAAAAATTGGAGGTAAATCGGCTGTCTCTGTCCGACACTATACTAACTGGTACTCCATGTAGCTTTACTACCTTAGCCACATATAACTCATTAACCTCTCTAAGGAGTAAGTTATCTTGATCGGAATGAAATCTGTTGATTTCGTTAGCCGATCCACGACTACCCAAATGGCATCGTATCCCTCCTTTGGTTCTCGGAAGTCCGGTTACAAAGTCCATGGCTAAGTGTTCCCACTTCCATTCCGGGATCTCTAGTGGCTGTAAGCTTCCAGCTGGTCTCTGATGTTCTGCTTTGACCTTTTGGCATGTCAAGCAGCGACTAACATAGTCAACTATGTCATTCTTCATTCGCCTCGACCAAAAATGTTGTTTCAAATCTTGATACATTTTGGTGGCACCTGGGTGTACGGAATATGGCGTGCTGTGCGCTTCCGTGAGTATCTACTTCTTGATCCCCCCTTGATCCGGTACACAAATTCTTCTTTGGTATAGGAGAATTTCGTCCTTTGAAAGGCTGAAATTTGACCTTGCATTATCTACTATCTCCTTCCTGTATCCATCCATAATTGGATCACCTTTCTGAGCTTCTCGTATCTCATCCTATAGCACAGGCTGCAGCCTCAGAGAAGCTAACTTACCAGAGATTAATTCGAGGTCTAGGAGATTAATATCTTGTTGAAGCTGCTTGGGCAACAATTCGGTCTCCACTGGAGTCCGTAGTGCTGGATTTCTACTCAAAGCGTCTACTACTCGATTGGCTTTACCTGGATGGTAAAGGATTTCACAATCGTAGTCCTTCACAAGTTCAAGCCATCGTCTTTGTCTCATATTAAGCTCCTTCTGCGTGAAGAAGTACTTTAGGCTCTGATGGTCCGTATAAATTTGGCATTGAACCCCGTATAGGTAATGCCGCCATAACTTGAGCGCAAAAACTACTGCAGCTAACTCAAGATCATGTGTTGGGTAATTTCGCTCGTGATCCTTCAGTTGCCGAGATGCGTAAGCAATGACCTTGCCATTTTGCATCAACACGGCTCCTAGTCCTGTCTTTGAGGCATCACTATAGATGTCAAATTTTTCTCCCTCTTCTGGGATCGTGAGTACTGGAGCACTAATTAATCTTCTTTTGATCTCTCTGAAACTCTGTTCACATCTATCTGTCCATTCATACCTTCTATCTTTTCTGGTTAAGGCAGTGAGAGGAGCTGCAAGACGAGCAAATCCCTCCACAAACCTTTTGTAATACCCTGCCAATCCTAGGAAACTTCGAATTTCCGTAACACTCTTTGGAACTGGCCACTTCTCAACCGCTTCAACCTTTGTTGGATCCATGGTGATTCCTTCCGTGGATACTACATGTCCGAGGAAGTGGACTTTATCTAACTAGAACTCGCACTTAGAAAACTTCGCATATAGCTGATGTTTCTTCAATGTGTGTAGTACGATCTTTAAATGTTCTGCGTGCTCCTATGGATCTCGTGAGTATATAAGGATGTCATCGATGAAAACAATAACAAACTTATCTAAATACTTTCTGAAGACTCTGTTCATAAGGTCCATAAACGCCGCTGGGGCATTTGTAAGTCCAAACGGCATCACTAAGAATTTGTAGTGTCCATACCGAGTTCTGAATGTCGTTCTGGAAATGTCTTCTTCTCTAATCTTGAACTGATGATACCCCGATCAAAGGTCTATCTTCGAAAACGTGGTAGCTCCCTTCAACTGGTCTAACAAGTCATCGTTTCGTGGCAACGAGTACTTGTTCTTGATGGTGACTTTGTTGAGCTCTCTATAATCTATGCACAACCGAAGCGTGCCATCCTTCTTTTTGACAAAGAGCACTGGAGCTCCCCATGGCGAGAAACTCGGTCTGATGAAGCCTTTGTCTAACATCTCTTGGAGTTGAACCCGCAACTCTTTCAGTTCCGCTGGAGCCATCCTGTACGGTGCTTTGGATATTGGTGCGGTGCCAGGGAGAAGCTCTATCTCAAAAGCTATTTCCCGATCTGGAGGAAGTCCGGGTAGTTCCTCTGGAAAAACGTCTAGGAACTCCTTGACTATGGGGACGTCTTCTGGTTGATGTGTCCCCTCTTGGTTTCTATCCACCACATACGCCAAATATCTAGTGCATCCGCTAGACATCAATCGTCTGGCTTCTAGGGAACTAATAAAACGTATGGGTGTCCCTAATGTGGAACCCATGTACTCAAACACCTGTTCTCCTTCTGGCTGAAAAACTACCATTTTCTTTCTACAGTCTATTGTAGCATTATACTTTCCTAGAAAATCCATTCCTAGGATCACATCATAATCTACTAAGGTCAGAACAACTAGGTCCGCACTTAGTTCTCTTCCTGCTATCTCTACTGGTACGTGACGTAACCAGTGACTAGACAACAACACATCACCTGATGGTAGTCCTGTCTTAAAGGCTTGCCCTATCCTCTCTAGATTTGGCAATGTTATGCTCCGCACGTATTGCCCGATTCACTAGATCGGCTACCGTGGTTGGTGTATACTCTCCACTTTCCACGACAGTGGCTATATCTCCACGGAGCATGTTATCCATCCTCCTAACCTTCTCTTCCTCTGTTGGAACCAACTGAGGACATAGTCGTGCCAACTAATGAAACCGTCCGCATGCTTCTACAACTGTCTGGTCGCCCAGCTTATAATTGTTGAACTCATTCAGTTGAGTGTTCAGGGCTTCTAAGTTGTAATACTTACGGTTAAATTCCCTTAGGAATTCATCCCACAACATCTGTCTCACATTCCTTCTAGCGCACACTGATTCCCACCAATAGCGGGCATCTTTCTTTAATACAAAAGCGGCGCACTGAATCTTCTCCCTGTCGGTGAGTTCCATAAACTCAAACACTGTCTAAATGAATGCTAACCATTCCTCAACCTCGAGTGGATCTGTTGATCCATCGAACTCTGGAGGTGCCATTCTCTTAAACCTCACATACAATGGTTCCCTCGGGACCATTTCTCGGTACCCCATCTCACCCCTTACTGGCTCTTGGGGTTCAACCCTCTCTGCGGGTTGCTCAGGTTGGGCGGCTTGTGCTGGAACCGCCTGCGGAGGGGGTGCTCCTCCAACCTGCTTACCCTGTATCAACTGGGTAAGCAATTCTCATCAACATCGCTTTCCTCGGCTGGGCTGCTATTTGCCCCCTCGGACACCACTACTTCTTGACTAGGTCTGGTCTTTGGAGGATTTTGTTACCTTGTGTTCTCTCTTGACGTGTACGAACCATGTTGCTGCGTCTATATCACTTAAAGAGCAACATCGTTTGTCTAAGTGCAAGAAGAACTGCTTCTAAAGTTCCTTGACTTGCAATACTTTAAACTATCATTCATTCTCATATCAACTAGCAAAACATACATTCTATATGTTCTCCTATTATGCATGCCCCATATCATGCATATCACATCATATACAAATCATCATAAAATTAAAGGTTTTTAAGCCTTTCATTCAAATCTATTATGTATGTCCCATTCCATACATATCACATCATATATAAAATATCATTAGTATAAGTTTCTCAATACTATTTACATAACCTTGCATCATATTTAAATAAATAAGACGCTAAGTCCTAACTTAATCCTCATCATCTACGTGTTCCTCAGGATCCTCCTCGGGGTCTTCCTCCGAATCCTCCTCGGGATCTGACTGAGGGTTACCACTCGCTTCCTCACCAACGGTCCCAACGTAGGTCCATCTTCGCCGAACGGCCATAGGCTCGTCCGCTGCCTCTATCTCGGGTCTCGATCGTTGTTGAGAGGTAGTGGCTTCTGCGTCATGTCTCCTAATACGGGCATTGGAAAACGGGAAGTCTCGCCTAACCACCGTTGGCTGCGTCCTCTCCTCTAGCAGCTGGTGCTCACAATGCTTCGCCTCGGGGATAAACTGTGTGAGGGTCTGATCCGATCGCAAAACTAACCGACGCTGGTACTCTTCCGTCAGACCTCTCCATAGGATCTGACACCGCTCATCCTCACTTAGATTAAAAGTTCGATTCGGAGCTAGTACCTCTGTCAAAACTCTCGCTATATAGGCTACAACGGCCTCATCCGATCTCATAGTCGCCCTCTCGGCTTGTATGATAAACTCTCGAGCTTGGGTGTAGGTCACAGCTACACTCACCTGACTCTGTGTCTCTCCACTCTGCTGTGGTGTCGACTCAGATGGCATGACCTGGGGAAGAAACTGATGCTTCAACATGTGGCAAAAGTCTTCCCATTGCATCTCTGCTATTTCGTCCTCATCCAAAGCTTGCCAAAAGATTAGGGCATTGCCCTCTAACAGACTTGCTGCGAGTACTATCCACTACTCTCGAGCTATGTCACAGGCTCGCATCACATACTCGACACGGTGCAGCCAATCCCTAATTCTAGTGGGATGTGAAAGCCCATCAAAGGAAGGTGGATTACAGGTGTAGAACCTGGCTGTGGGTCGACCTGTAGTCAAAACAACTCTACTTGCTCGGTGTGCAGCTTGGGCCGCCACGGGCTCTAGAGCCCTTAACTCCTGATCCACTGGTGGATGGCTATATCTAGCAGGAGTAGGTACCGACCTTTCTGTTTGTCGGAATCGTGACATTAGAAACATTCTTACCCATCCCCACAACGTATTCTCTAACGGTGTGGGCGCTAACCGGGATGATGGATATGATCGATACATTAGTACCTGTTCTCTCTTGCCAAAAGAAATAAGCAATTCTCAGTTTTCGTTCATAAACTAATTTACCTGGACTGCGCAGAAGCATAGGTGCGGGACTTGTCATGGCAGGAGTAGGAACGCCGCTCTAATACCAACTGTGACGACCCGCGCCCTCGCGGCGCGGTCGCCGTTCCTTATACTACTATTAATGGGCTAAGTTATAGTCTAATTCATTATTCATTGTTAGACTATTCTCTCTTTAATTTACGTTCAAATGTGGGTAAATTTTTTTTACATTAACCCTCGGGTCTTAACATGTTATGTTGATACACTAATAGCACATCTTGCTATTACTTTAAAGATTCGGTATCATACTAGTTCCCGAAACTTGTCTTAACTTATTACAGTCCGTTGTTCTTTACTAAGACAATGGTTGTAATATCTTCTTCTGAGAACTGAAAATACATACTAGTATTCTATATTACATTACTTTGCAGCGGAATTTAATTTCTAAGCTAGCGTAGTAGAAACCACTCCCGTGTACCCATGACATTTCTGCCACCCTTGCCTCTGCATGTCCAACAAGCAAACCACTATATGACTGGCTGCTTACCTTTGTTACCTGCACACGAGTAAACTGATGAGCTAACGCTCAGCAAGTATAAACATGCATACATCATAAACTAATAGAAGTTACATTAAGAGTTATGATGCAAATATGCTCGTGTGAAACATGCTTTAAACTACTTTCTATCTTTCTGTTCTTACTTTACTGGCTCATTACTTACTGTCTGGTCAAGTCGGAATCTCTACTCTTTGAGATTTTCCTCACTTGCGGAGGCCGACGACCCGTCAGTCTTTTAACTATGCATAAGGGTAACCATATGTCGCCCTTCTGAAATCTAGAGCATTAAGCCCTCCAAACATGCATAATCACATGTAATCACATAGACTTAGGAACATAAGTAAATTAATAGTTCTAAGTCTAACTGCAGCTTACTCGAGTCCAGACAAACATATATGTCTATACTTACCGTTAATCCGCTAGGATTCCCGCTTGTTGGAAGTTCTTTCTCGTTGCTTCGGCTCTCGTGCCAAAACCTGTTTCATGGAAATAGGTATCAATTCCCTATTCCAATCACAATTCCTCATACTTAGATTCTTAAATCTAATTTCAAACTCATTTATGGACTTTTTCCCCTTAAGGCCGAATTCTAGCTCAAGAGGCAATTTACACATATTCGTTTATCTCAGTTTCTTAATCTTAATCTATTCGTTTCCGAGGTTTAAAACTGTTATCAATTCTCTAGAATCAGATTCCTAACTCATTTCTTGCTAACTAGATTTTAGGAAATTTCGGCAGAGTTTCGCCTTAATTTTCCTCGTTTCCCGAGTTTTTAATAACTCGTTTAACTTTCGATTTCGGTACCTGTAGCCCAGATTCACATTCCTGAACACAAATTGCTACATAAATTGAACAAAAAATACATTTCCTCCATTTCTAGGGATTTTCGGATTTTTAGTGTAAATCCAAAAAAAATTGTTCAATCCTTTCAATACTTGCACATTAAACTCCTATCGTAGTCCCCGACAAAACCTCGGTTTCGTTTTTTCGATTTTACTGGATTTTTCCCGAGATGAGTTACTATTCACAAAAACGAAAAAGCAAGCAGTTTCTCATGAAAAATCCGAAATCTTAGCTTGAAAAGTTGAGATTCTCCGCTAGAATGCCTCGGGTTATATTTCCACCGGACTGAACGGAAGAAATTTCGGCGAAAACGGATGATTCCTTGATTTTCCCTTGATTTTCTCTCTTTTCTCTCTCCTTTCTCTAGGCTCTCGGCCACCCTTAGGAAAATAGAACATAATGTTTCTAATTTCCTTCCGTAGGCCTCTTTAAGTGTATTAATGAATATTATAATACTATTTATAATAATATCTCTTATTACTTTCTAAATTAAATTAAAGAAATCACTTTAATTCCCATAATTTAATTTGACTAATTCTAATTAAGTTTCACACTTAATTTAAGTGGTTCCGTGTTCCTCACATTTTTCTTGTCGAGACTAAACTTTCCGTTTTTCAAAACGAGTCTCTTTCCGGTACCGATAATTTCACACCCGGTACAGGTTCTATACTGCTTTTCTGGATTGCCGAGCACCCTGGGTCAAATTTCTCATATTCAACCCACTTCTCTTGAGTATCTCAATAGTCAATTTCTTTTTCTGAAATTTTCGTTTTAAACGATCCAGAATTGCCCAAAACGCGTACCCTCGCGGTACTCACTTTTTTTATAGTTTCTCGCTTTAACTGACTCGGGAAAATTCTGTTTCAGAAACTTTTACTATTTTCCTTACTTCTAATATTTCTACTCTTTTTCTAACTGGTCATTTGGTAATTTACCAAATATTTCAGTTTTTCATAACTAAAATATACCTGTTAAAATTTCTAACTTTTAACCGATATTTCACTATTCACAACTGATATTTACGAATTTTCCCTGTAAAAATATTCGTATTATAACTTTACACTTTTTGGGTGATTTTACCCCGTATATAAAGTTTCTACATAACACTTTACTGATTACATCAATATTTCTACTACTTTCTGTTCCGGGAATAATTACGGTCAAATACCGGACTGTCTGATTTTGACGAGTAAACTGATGAGCTAACGCTCAGCAAGTATAAACATGCATACATCATAAACTAATAGAAATTACATTAAGAGTTATGATTCCAATATGCTCGTGTGAAACATGCTTTAAACTACTTTCTATCTTTCTGTTCTTACTTCTGTGGGCCTGGGCCCCTGCTTACTGTCTAGTCTAGTCGGAATCTCTACTCTTTGAGATTTTTCCTCCCTTGCGGAGGCCGACGACCCGTCAGTCTTTTACTTTGTTGATCATTTCTTACTGTCTGGTCTAGTCGGAATCTCTACTCTGTGAGATTTTCCTCCCTTGCGGAGGCCGACGGCCCGTCAGTATTAACTGTGCATAAGGGTAACCATATGTTGCCCTTTTTCAATCTAGAGCACTAAGCCCTCCAAACACGTATAATCACATGTAATCACATAGACTTAGGAACATAAGTAAATTCATAGTTCTAAGTCTAACTATAGCTTACTCGAGTCCAGACAAACATATATGTCTATACTTACCGTGTCTACTTTGGGATTCCCGCTCGTTGGAAGTTCTTTCTTGTTGCTTCGGCTCTCGTGCCAAAACCTGTTCCATGGAAAGAGGTACTAACCACCTATTTCAAGCATCAAAATTTCTCATACTTGGATTCCTAAACCCAATTTCAACTCATTTTCAAACTTAACCCCTCTAGGCCGAATTCTAGCTCAAGAGGTAATTTAAACATATTTGTGTATCTCGGTTTCTGAATCTTAATCTATTCATTTCCGAGCTTTAAAACTGTTATCCATTCTCTAGAATCGGATTACTAACTCATTGCTTACTAACTAGATTTTAGGAAATTTTGGTAGAGTTTCGCCTTAATTTTTTTCGTTTCCCGAGTTTTCAATAACTCGTTTTACTTCCGATTTCGGTACCTGTCGTTCAGATTCACATTCCTGAACACAAATTGCTACATAAATTGAACAAAAATACATTTCCTCCATTTCTAGGGATTTTCAGATTTTTAGTGCAAATCCAAAAAAATTTGTGCAATCGTTTCCATACTTACACATTAAACTCCTATCGTAGTCCCCGACAATACTTCGGTTTTGTTTTTCAGTTTTACAGATTTTTTCCGAGATGAGTTACTATTCATAAAAATGAAAAAGTAAGCAGTTTCTCATGAAATCCGAAATCTTACCTTGAAAAGTTGAGATTCACCACTAGAATGCCTCGGGTTATGTTTATACCAGACTGAATGGAAGAAATTTCGGTGAAAACGGGTGATTCCTTGATTTTCCCTTGATTTTCTCTCTTTTCTCTTTCTTTCCTCTATCTCTCGGCCACACTTAGAAAAAGAAGCAATTTTGGCTTCTAATGTCATCCGTAGGCCTCTTAATGTGTAATAATGAATATTATAATATTATTTCTAATAATATCTCTTATTTCTTTCTAAATTAAATTAAAGAAATCCCTTTAATTCCTATAATTTAATTTGACTAATTCTAATTAAGTTTCACACTTAATTTAAGTGGGTCCGTGTTCCCCACATTTTTCTTATTGAGACCAAACTTTCCGTTTTTCAAAACGAGTCTCTTTTCGGTACCGATAATTTCACACCCGGTACAGGTTCTATATTGCTTTTCTGGACTGCCAAGCACCCTGGGTCAAATTTCTCATATTCAACCCACTTCTCTTGGGTATCTCAATAGTCAATTTCTTTTTCTGAAATTCTCATTTTAACCGATCCAGAATTGCCCAAAACGCGTACCCTCGCGGTACTCGTTTTTTTTGCAGTTTCCCGCTTTAACTGACTCGGGAAAATTATGTTTCAGGAACTTTTGCCATTTTCCTTACTTCTAATATTTCTACTCTTTTTTCTAACTGGTCATTTGGTCAATTACCAAATATTTCAGTTTTTCATAACTAAAATATACCTGTTAAAATTTCTAACTTTTAACCGATATTTCACTATTCACAACTGATATTTATGAATTTTCTCTATAAAAATATTTGTATTATAACTTTACACTTTTCGGGTGATTTTACCCCGTATATAAAGTTTCTACATAACACTTTCCTGATTACATCAATATTTCTACTACTTTCTGTTCCGGGAATAATTACGGTCAAATACCGGACTGTTTGAATTTGACTTAATATTTTCCCGGTCATTACATCCACGTGTCACGATCAGGCTAAAGTCGTAGACCTTGGGAACGTTTCAACGCAAACGACCCTCCCACTTAGCTTTTTGAAAAAATAGATTTTGTTTTAAAAAATTAAGTCCAATTAATAATTTGTCAACAAGATTATAACCCTTATAAATTTGTTGTTTCATTTTATAACAATTTATAAAATTTACCCATTGCATTTATAATTATAACAATTTTTAATATTAAACTACAATGATGCATGAACATGTTTGCATGGCAATTTGATATTGGCATCTCTATATCCTATATGGCATGTTATAATGATGCGAGATTAAATAATAAATCATACATTCACAATTTAACTTCTCTATGGCTCATTTCTAATTACAACCCATAAAACAAATGAAAACAATTACAATAATTTTCTTCATCTTGTCTCCTTGGCATCTTCACTATTTTCCCCTCTCATGATCCCTGAAAATAGAAAATATTTTTGTGGAAAATTTAAAATTTGAAATTCAAATTTTTTTTTAATTTTTTTTTATTTGGGATGGGCTCGGGACAATCCCGAGCCCACCATGTTTGCCTCGGCAGGGCTAGGCCCTGCCTAGCGCAGCATGGGCTACCAAGCCAGGCAGCCCTTGCGTGCTCAACATGGGCCGCGACCCTTGCATGGGCAAGGCCAGCGGCAGGGCCTGCGGCCCCTGCCTGGGCAAGGCCTGCAGGCCCGCTAGGGCTCCAGAAAACCCTGGCGCACGCTAATGTTTTTGAAACCCTAGTGTGCCGCGCAGCCAAACCCAGGGGAGGGGCTGGCGGCTGAGCTTGTGATGGAGGCAGGGATTCGTACGGTGGCGTGCGACGGCGACGGCGGCACTCAATAAAAAATTTGGAATTTTAAATTACAAAATTTCCTATGCCCTTTAATGGCTTACATTATTTTCTAGAGAAAAACATAAACCACCAACTTTGTGTAATTAAAAACCTAGAGCCAATCGATCGGGATCCAATCACAAATATAATCAAAACAATTTTGTATTCATCACATATTCATGCAAGATGCCAATATCAACACATATCATACAATCCAATTGCATAAACATAAATCATGCATGATCATAAACCCTAGGCTCTTATACCAATTGTAGGATCTTGTTGTGATTTTTTAGATGAAAAATCATTTAAACAACAACAAACTTGTAGGCGGAATTTCAAAAAATTTTAACATATCCATTTAATTCCAAATTAAACATAAATTACAACGAGAGATACATGCATGATATATGTTTATAGACAAAGGAATAAAATGACAACCATACCTTTGTGACGACTAAATCAAATATGACCGCAAGGATCTTGTCTCACTATCTCACGTTCCGAGATGGAGAATTGCCGTGAAACAAGACCATTGATTTATGGATACGATCACACCAAAAAACACTCGTTGATTCAAGACTATGACTCTAAGTGTTTTTGGGATGAGAGAGTGGGCTCTTTTGAAAAACCTAAGGAAACGTTTTTCCTTCTATTTTGTCACAAAAATCCGGCCACCCTAGGGAGAGAAAAGTGTGAGATATTTTTCTTCTCTTAAAAAACTCATAGCTAGGGTTTTCAATAATATCCTTTTATAGGAGGAAATTCAAAAACTCAAACCCTAGATGGGATTTCCGAATTTCCCCTTCTCTTTAGCGAATTCCTCATATGGCTAGGGATTTCTGAATTTTCCTTCTCTTTAGGATCAAAATCCGAATTCCCCATATGGCTAGGGATTTCTGAATTTTCCTTCTCTTTAGGATCAAAATATCAGTTTCTTATTTCCCACTTATTAGAGCTAGCCTTGAGACCGAATGGACCCACATGAAGAAAGCTATGGAATTACAATACTCGACTAACTTATCCCGATAAGTTATTAACATATTTAATTCTGACATCGCACGACTCCACTAAAGGTTCGATGCCGACTAATCTCTCGATTCATATGCGCTATTTTTCTGATGGTGTTAATACAATTCATCACACGGTCCACAGAATAAATGCATTATTATCCTTCATAAATATCAGTGATCAGAATGGTATAGAATATTACCGTTTTACCATTCAAATCATTATTTCCTCAACTCCTTTATTTGACTGTGAATAAGAAAGACATTTGTTCGTAAGATGTCTCGCACATGTCACAATGTCTTAATCAATGAATATCATCATTGAATACTAGGCCTGGTTTATTTATTCACACACCCATCAATAAAGCATAAGGTGATATTATTTCTTACGAATTCCATATCTGTGAATCACACAACTCCAACTCAATTATGTCATGATCCCAATAGCCGAGATGTTGTTCAAAAACTGTGAACTAATCTCACTGGTGAATCAAAGATCATGAGAAATTAAGTCAAGTTATGTATTCACTTCAGGATTGAGATAATTATACAAATATACTTAAGTTGTGACAATTAGGTTTAGAGTTCTGTAAACGGTTTTTACTTTAACCTAATCAGTCACATGGTCTATTCAACATGTTGTGTACATGTCTAGATCAACCACAGAGTCCAACTCCCATGCCCCGAGACCAGCATCATATGGTTCGATCTAACAGTCATAATCGGATTCGATTGCCCAATCGATCCTAAGACTGCGAATATCTATTTTAAACTATATCAGAAGAGCTTGTCTAGCAGGGTTTCCCTGACTCTTCTTTCGTTGATAATAGTCTATGGACTAAGCAATATCACTAACACTCTTGAGTATGTATCAAAACATAACTTTATTTTATTTTATAAAATCAGCAAAACAATAATGTCCGACATTTGTCATTTCATAAATAACAAATTACATCCTACTTTATGGACACATTTCCAACATCATCATCATCAGAGGGGGAACTGTACAAATGTAGGGGCAACTTTGGAAAGAACTAGAATCTATTGGAGCTAGCTCTGAAATGCTTTTGAAGAGCTAAATCTCTCTGCTTTTCATAGTTCCAAAAGTCATGCATCATTTTTAAGGGTTCCTATTCCAGCACCTTCATCTGACTAAGGCGCTGCTCCATGCGGTTGACACCATCGACAAGGTTGGGGTAAGGTGGCACGGCGTTAGAGACCTTTTGAGCAGGTGTGTTGTTTGTAGGGGTGGCAACTTCTTCTTCACCCTCTCAGGGATCATCATGAAGGAGCCTTGCGAGCGCAACTGGTGTAATGGTTGCGGTAGGCTATTGTTTAGGCACTCACTCTTCAATGACAACGCCGAGAGCGGTGGTTAACTGTGTAATAAGTGAAGGGAACTCGCAATTCCTTCCCGTACACTGTTGGGAATATTGTCCTAGAAGCATGAGATGTGATAGGGTGTTTATTATTTATTTAATAAAAGGGTTTATTCATCATTTTATGTGTATATATTTGTGAATATTTTATGAATATCAAATGAAAATTATGTGATTATTTATGTAACCTTAAACATTGTATATAAGTGTTATATGTGAGAGGATAATTGTTGAAAATGTGTCCGTAAAGTGGGATGCAATTTGTTATTTGTGAAATGACAAATGTCAGACATTATTGTTTTTGCTGATTTTATAAAATAAAATAAAGTTATGTTTTGACACATACTCAAGAGTGTTAGTGATATTGCTTAGTCCATAGACTATTATCAACGAAAGAAGAGTCAGGGAAACCCTGCTGGACAAACTCTTCTGATATAGTTTAAAATAGATATTCACAGTCTTAGGATCGATTGGGCAATCGAATCTGATTATGACTGTTAGATCGAACCATATGATGCTGGTCTCGAAGCATGGGAGTTGGACTCTGTGGTTGATCTAGACATGTTTGCAACATGTTGAATAGACCATATGACTGATGAGGTTAGAGCAAAAACCGTTTACAGAACTCTAAACCTAATTGTCACAACTTAAGTATATTTGTATAATTATCTTAATCCTGAAGTGAATGCATAACTCGACTTAATATCTCATGATCTTTGATTCACCAATGAGATTAGTTCGCAGTTTTTGAACAACATCTTGGCTATTGGGATCATGACATAATTGAGTTGGAGTTATGTGATTCACAGATATGGAATTCGTAAGAAATAATATCACCTCATGCTTTATTGACAGGTGTGTGAATAAATAAACCAGGCCTGGTATTCGATGATGATATTCATTGATTAAGACACCGTGACATGTGCGAGACATCTTACGAACATATGTCTTTCTTATTCACAGTCATATAAAGGAGTTGAGGAAATAATGATTGGGAATGGTAAAACGGTAATATTATATACCATTCTGATCACTGATATTTACGAAGGATAATAATGCATTTACACTATGGACCGTGTGATAAACTGTATCAACACCATCAGAAAAAATAGCGCACATGAATCAAGAGATTATTCGGCATCAAACTTTTAGTGGAGTTGTGCGATGTCGGAATTAAATATGTCGATAACTTATCGGGATAAGTTAGTTGAATATTGTAATTCCATAGCTTTGTTCATGTGGGTCCATTCGGTCTCAAGGCTAGCTCTAATAAGTGGGAAAATAGAAACTGATATTTTGTTATATAATTATGTTTAAAAATTCATTGTGTTATTTTTCATTTATTTGACAATTAAAAAATAAAAGGAATGAATTTGAATTTTGAAATTAATAGTGATTAATTTAAAATTCAAAATAAAATTTAAACATGATTTTATTTGGCAACTAAAGGAGAGAGAAAGTTGATATTATTTTGGGAAATTCAGAAATCCCTTTCCATATGGGGATTTCAAATTTTTCTCCAAAAGAGAGAAGGAAAATTCGGAAATCCCTAGCCTTGTGGGGATTTTCGGATTTTAATCCTAGGGTGAAGGGGAAATTCAAAAATCCCATCTAGGGTTTGAGTTTTTGAATTTCCTCCTATATAAGGATATTATTGAAAACCCTAGATATGAGTTTTTTAAGAGAAGAAAATATCTCACACTTTTCTCTCCTAGGGTGGCCGGAATTTTGAGACAAAATAGAAGGAAAATTGTTTCCTTAAGTTTTTGAAAAAGAGCCCACTCTCTCATCCCAAAACACTTAGAGTCATAGTCTTGAATCAACGAGTGGTTTTTGGTGTGATCGTATCGATAGATCAACGATCTTGTTTCACGGCAATTCTCCATCTCGGAACGTGAGATAGTGAGACAAGATCCTTGCAGTCATTTTGATTCAATCGTCTTAAAGGTATGATTGTTATTTTATTTCTTTGTTTATAAACATATATCATGCATGTATCTCTCGTTGTGGTTAACGTTTAATTTGGAATTAAATGGATATGATAAATTTTTTTTTTTGAAATTCCGCCTACAAGTTTGTTGTTGTTCAAATGATTTTTCATTATTAATCACAACAAGATCCTACAATAATGTTTAAAGATAATAATCAAAAAAAGATGTTTGTAATGAATTTAATTAAAGTTTGAAATCTTTAATTATAACATTATTAATACATGTCATTCCCATTTAGAATAGAACGGTGTTATCCGCATTGTTAATATGGTGAGATATTGAATGGTGTATTTCACATAATGAGATTATGTGGAACAGGGACACAGACAAAATATGAACTTCTAAAATTTTTGTTAAGTATTGAAATTCTAATTGAGTCTACCGATGGTCATATATAGAATGATCTTAATCCTGAGGTCTTAACAAACTCCTATTTATGGATTTGTGCCTTTTGATTTACTCAGTACGGATTCTAAGACCCTGAATCCTATTCCTTGTATTTTGGAGACATGATGAAGTAGGTAGCCGGGATTGTTATTATATGAGATGGAATCCATTCCTTCTTGAGAAAGAAGCAGATAAATAATTCTCTTGAGTGTTGATTCGGTACTTGGATTAGTAAGAGCGCTTTGGTTCATGAATGTGTTTTATGAATCACTATCCATTAGAGAATCAATGGTACTCAAGGCTGAAGATATAATTAGAGAGGTTAACAGATTTTACCTAACTCTAATTATGAATTATTTATGGAGGATTGATCTATATGTAGTGACTATATCAAATGGACACTTCACAGTTTAGAAGTAATTTAACTTTGGAATCAATAGAATTAATTAGTTAGTTAAAATGTTTAATTAATTATTAATTTTATTGGAGTTCGTGATTATAGATCCATTAGTCCCCGCATTATTCTTGTAATTCTACAAGACACAAAGGGCAAAATAGAAATTTTAGAATTATAGAATTCTAAAATTAAAACAATCGAAAATAATTGATTGAGAATTAATTATTATTTAAATAATGTGATTATTTAAATTTAAACTTGAACACATCTAGTTTTATCCATTTAAACTTATTTGATAAGTTGTTCAATTTAGAATTCAAATTAATTTAAGTTTGACTTAAATTGTAACTTGAATTTGAGTTAAAATTGGACTGCAGGATTAAGGATGATTTTCTCTTCCTTCCCTATCAGTGTTTGGTGCCACACAAGGATAAACTCCTCTATAGGTGGCCGGCCATGATGGATAAAATAGAAGAGGAGATTTTGTTGCAAATTCAAATAGAAGATAATTAATATGCTTTATCTTGGAGATAGATATTAGATTCCTTCTAGAAGTTTGACTTCTACTCTATAAATAAGAGAATGATAGAAAATTGTGAGACACAATTTTTGACCTTAGTTTTAGTGTGGCCGAAATTCTCTTAGTGTGGGAAGGAAAACTTTTTCTTCAAAAATTCCATATTGTACATGCGTTGGTGTTTGTGGAAATTTGAGTGTTTATTCTAACCGGTTTTATCTCATGTGTGCCCACACACACGTCTTCGTGAATTCTAGGAATTGATGTGGAAGACATTGATTTTCTAAACAAAAAGCTTTGGAGCAAGGGCTGTTTGTGGTGAAAGAACTCAAGTTATCATCCTAATTAGCCACCAGGTATAATTCCTAATTGAGTTCTTAATAAATAAATTAATGTGATTAATTTATTCGTGCATAAATTAATATAATCTATAGAGTATCTCAAAAGTCTTATAAAAATGTTTGTTATACACGATCCGCTACCCGCACACTTCCGCATCTGAATCCCCAATTTGTGGATGAATCAACTTGCCCACATTTAGAGCCCTCCCCTCAATAATGCAATATAGAAGGATTGCCCTATCCTTGTGCACTACGTGGTCGTGTGATGATGGCATGAGCTGAAACTTCAGAAAGTGGTACCAAATTTTTTGTCCCGGCTGGAGGAACTCCTGATGAAAAGTCATCAATCCCCGACTCGCCCTCATCCACTGAGTCCCCTATGCACACAAGGTGTGAATGACTTTATGAAGTTGTTCATCCTCTAGATTTTCTGTAAACTCTGTGAAATGATCCTTAAAGATTGGCAAGTTGTAAATTTGATTGATTGTCTCATACATAATGAGGATCCTCTAGCCTCTGATGAAGACTAAATCAGGTACAGTGGCGACCAGTGGTTTATGGCATAATGAGTGCCATTTGTGCCCTGTAGTAATCGTGTGGATGAAATCAGGATGCCCCAGGGTGTAACCCCTTATGTAATGCTCGAGTGCTCGTGTAGGTGGTGAATCTATGAAATGCTTAAGGAGAAGCAAATTGCTTCATTTCCTGATTCTCTGATGTAGAGTGTGTTTTTGAACTATCTGACTTAGCCTGCACAGGCATGGTCTTCCCGTTTCGTGCCTTGCTCTTGAACGACATTGTGGAGTACTGAAAAGATAGCTGAATGGTGACCACCCTTTCTTCTTGACTACCCGTGAAAGGACTGCCCCTGCTAAGATTACTACTCATGGAAACCCAAAAGAAACAATTTCTCCTCTTCTTTCTCATCGCTTCAAGTCTTCAAAGCCTAGACCCACCGCGCTTCTTATGAACATGTAAATGCACTCTTTTTTTTCAACACTTGAAGCACACTCACGATGATGACAATAAACACCCCAAATCTCAGCACATTCAAGTATATTTCACTATTTAGCATGGCCAACAATGAGAAAAGAAGAAATCACCTCTACCTTAAGGAAAATTTGTGTTTTGTGGCCGCAACTCTCTCTTCCCCGAAACATGAGATGCACTACACCATGAAGCTTCCTGTTATACAATATGGTGGAAAATACAAAGAAGAACAAGAAAGCAAAGGAAGAACAATAATAATGAAAATTCTTACAACCCGAAATCAACCTTTCTATGAATTCGGAAAACGAAATTGTATGAATGTCGAGGCACGTGAACCACGTTGTCCTTAAAACAGATTCGTCCCCTCCGACGTGTGCTTGAGGTTACGTTGGACGTCCGTCTCCCAGGATACAACGACAACGACGGTAGCTCGATGCACTTTCGGAACCGTCCGCGAACTAGAACTAGATCTTCCCTCTATCACCGAAAAAACGAACTACAAGAGCACAAAACTCTAGAACACGGAGATAGAAAATTCCGGAAAGAACACAAGAGAATGAGAGGAAGAAATCCGAAATATTCGTATTTGTTCATGTGGAGGATTGACCTTTATATAGGCTCCAAAATCTGGGTGTTACACCAAGACATTATGGTGTAATAACTCAGATTTATTCCCGGAATAATGGTGATAAAAATCAGCCATTATTCTGAAAAACGTTTTTGAATCTGAAGATGAATCTGACCACATTTTGGCTACTAATTCAGTTTTAGAAGATGTAAAAACCGAAGCCATAAAAGCTTAATTCGGTTTTCCTCCATTGATCACCATTAAGCCCTCATTATGGTCATTAACCATCATTGCTTTATGCCAAAGGGCTGGAAGCTGGATGGTCTAGGCCGGAGCAAAAATAAAAAATGCAAAAGTAAGCTCGCACGGAATGGGATTTCCGGTCCGGCATTCGTGTCCGCAGGTCGCGGGCGCACACATTAGGCCCCTAACCCGCCGGGTCCGTGATTTGCACCCCCCCCGCGCGTGAGAGAGCCTCTCTGGTATACTTGCTTACCAAGGCTTCAAAGTGCAATCACTTATAAACACCACATTGGCTTCACTCCTAGCCAATGTGGGACTTTTGCATCTTTCTTTCTACATTTGCCATTCCAAGTACCATACTTAGACCATCAATTTCTCATTCACCCAAAAACCATTTTGAGTGTATGAATACTTGATTTCGATCTCCTCATGACGGAACGCGAAATCCAACGAGACCCGTCTCAAAAACCTATTGGGCCCCATCCGAATATGGGCCTCAAAATGGGCCTTTAAAATGGCTTAATTAGTCATTTTTCCAACAATCCCCACATGAATGAAAATTGACCGACGACAAGAAAACATGACTCGACACGGTGATAGAGTTCGTGGTCGATGCCTACAAAAGGATAGGTGGGTGTTACCCTTTGAACCTTCCCTTGTGAGAATACATAAACTTTACTGGGGTCATCCCGATGAGCGCGATGTCTTTGAACTGTTCTGCCTTCGTGTAAACGTTAATATACCTCACACGACACATCTTCCCGATTACGCCTCTTCTCATGGTTATGTTCGTTTTGGTCATGAACATCTACCTAGTTCTGCAAGAGTTTCTAAAGAATTGAGCCCTCAAAAATTCTCCTTTGAAGCAGCCTCACTTTTCTCTCACATAGGTGATTTCTTAATGAAGAGTAACCCGTATTACTCCGCTCGGTTCCCGATGTATCCGACTCATAAGAATCATTAAAAACTAATGTTTAACCTTTTCTCGTGCGGGTTTCACTTGTTAGCATCATAGGAATAGACTAGGGTTACCCCCACGGTGAACTCGGCCGAGTCTAGACAATTTAGTTGTCCCATTGAACCTAGATCTTGGGATCTCCAAATGACTAGGTTGGGTTTCCACTGCTTCAACTTATTTTTCTATGGGCTTCAATCCCATTCCTCTCGATGTCTTTTCAACTTGATCTCGGTTTAGTCCTTTAGTCAGTGGATCCGCAATATTATCTTTCGACCTTATATAGTCAATGACTATGACTCTCGTTGAGATCAATTGTCTAATGGTATTATGTCGTCGACGTATATGTCTAGACTTACCATTATACATCGTATTGTGTGCTCTACCAATGGCGGATTGACTATCGCTGTGTACGCAAATTGCAGGTATAGGCTTTGGCCAATCCGGAATGTCCTCTAAGAAATGTCTAAGCCATTCTGCTTCTTCACCACATTTATCCAATGCGACAAACTCAGCTTCCATCGTGGATCTGGTTATTACCGTTTGCTTAGAGGATTTCCATGAAATAGCTTGCACCACCTAAGGTGAATACATATCCACTTGTCGCCTTAGAGTCTTGTGTATCGGATATCCAACTCGCGTCGAGTATCCTTCTAAAACACCAGGCTCTCTTGTGTAGTGCAATCCATATTCACGAGTGTATCTTAAGTACCTTAGTACTCTCACAATTGCTTTCAGTGGTCATCTCCTGGGTTACTCGTGAATCTGCTCAATCTACTTACAAAGTGAAGGCAATATCTGTCTTGTACAGGTCATTAAGTACATAAGATCGCCAATCACTCTAGCATACTCCACTTGGGATATGCTCTCTCCTCTATTTTTGGACAGATGTTGACTTATATCAATGGGAGTCCTGGCTATACCGAATCATCCTTATTAAACTTGTCAAGTATCTTGTCCACGTAATGTGACCGAGTCAATATGAGACCATCGGCACTCTTTTGATTTTGATCCCCGTGACCACATCAACCGGTCCCATATCTTTCATGTCAAACCTTGAGTTCAACATGTGTTTAGTAGATCGACCATCCGATCATTACTACCTACAATTATTATGTCATCTACATACGGACAAAAGAATGACATAACCATTGTCTCATTTTTGACATAAACACATTTGTCACACTCGTTGATTTTGAATCCATTTGACAACATAACATCGTCAAATTTCTTATGCCATTGTTTTGGTGCTGTTTTAGTCCGTTATAACGACTTCACCAATTCTGACAGACTTTCTTCTCTTGTCCTGGAGCTACACAACCCTCGGGTTGTTCCATGTAGATTTCTTCTTCTAGATCTCCATTTAGAAAGGTCTGTCTTCACATCCATTTGATGAACTTCAAGATTCCGCAGTGCAAAGAATCGCTAGTATCATCCTTATAGATGTTATTCTCGTCACAGAGAATACGTGTCAAAGTAATCAAGGCCTTCTCGTTGTCTATAACCTTTTATTACTAGTCTGGCCTTATACTTGTCAATTGTTCCATCTGTCTTCATTTTTCGTTTAAAAATCCATTTAGAACCTAGTAGTTTAATTCACGGTGGAAGGTCTACTAGTTCCCAAGTATGATTTTGTAAGATGGAATCTATTTCACTTTTTATGGCTTCTTTCCATAAAGGACCCTCAGTTGAGCTCACAGCTTCTTTATATGTTTGTGGTTCAGCCTCTAGCATATAGGTTAGAAAATCTGGTCCGAACGATTTTTCTATCCTTGCCCTTTTAGTTCGTCTAGGCTCTTCCTCCGTTTCCACATTTTCATCATTTCCAGAATTTTGACTACAATCTTCTATGATAGTCTCAAAAGTTCGTTTTGATGAACTTGGCTCATCTTCCTTAGTCTTATAAGGAAATACATGTTCAAAGAACGATGCATTCCTAGACTCTATTATCGTGTTCTTGTGTATGTCAGGGTTTTTAGACTCGTGCACAAGGAACCGATATGCGGTACTGTTATGAGCATACCCAATGAAGATACAATCAACTGTTTTCGGACCTATCTTCATCTTCTTTGGTGTTGGTGCCATTACCTTGGCCAAACACCCCCACACTTTCAAGTATTTGTAGGAAGGTTTCCTTCCTTTCCACAACTCATAGGGGTTTTATCGACTTTCTTCTGCGGAACCTTATTTAAAAGGTAATTAGCCGATAAAATGGCTTCCCCCACATGTTCTGTGGCAACCCGAACTTATTAACATTGCATTCATCATATCCTTTAAGGTACGATTTTTCCGTTCAAAGAATGCCATTCGATTGGGAGAAATACGGAGGTGTGACTTCAGAGATAATTCCATGTTGTGCACAAAGCGCACTAAATGGTTCAACATATTCACCACCTCGGTCACTTCTTACCATCTTAATCTTCTTATTAAGTTGGTTTTCAACTTCTTGCTTGTAAAGAGCAAATTTCTCTACAGCTTCATCTTTGCTTTTCAGCAAAAATACATAGCAGTACTTTGTGCTATCATCAATGAAAGTGATAAAATACTTACTACCACCTCTCGTTTGAACAAACTTTAAGTCACAAACATCACTATGTATTAGATCAAGCGGCTCAGTATTCCTTTCTATCATTTGGAATGATGACCTTGTTAGTTTTGCCTCTACGCAAGTTTCACATTTACGTTTTGAATCGATATGAAATGCGGGTATGTGATCCAAGTTAATTAATCTACGCAAAGTATCATAATTAACATGTCCTAGTCTACCATGCCATAAGTTAGAAGACTCAAGCATATAAACGGAAGACTTATTCTTTTTATTCATTTTCTTGGGTTTTACACTATGGCATTCATTTTCCACATGCCACCCTTTACATAACCCCTTCCCACATACATTCCCATTTTAGACAAAACTATCTTATCGGCTTCAAACACCATCCTGAAGCCGTGCATGCTCAGCATTGTCCCGGATATGAGATTCTTCCGGATGTCGGGCACATAAAGCACGTTGTAGAGCTTCACTTCCTTGCCCGAGGTCATCTTCAAGAACACCGTTCCTTGGCCCTTGATCACAGAAGTTGCAGAGTTGCCCATGAAAAGCTTCTCTCCAGTTTCCAATGGAACTAGATCAGCAAACTCGGCTCATCACAAAGAAATGTGTCTTGTAGCCCCAGTATCGAGCCACCACTCCTTTGGATTGGAGTCAACAAAGTTCACTTCGGAGACCATAGCAGACAAGCTAATGTCGGACACTTTTTTAAAAATGGTGTCCACAACATGGGCCTCCTTATCCTTGTTTCGTTTTGGCAGCCTGAAGTCTGCTAATTTGTGCCCAACCTTGTTGCAATTAAAGCACTTTCCTTGGAATTTCTTCTTGACAATTCCTCCCTTTGGTCCCAACTTGGATCCGGGCTTTCCTTTCTTTTTGGAGCTGTTATGCTCCACCACATTAGCCTTAGCAGAGAGTTCGGTTGCCACTTGGAGAACTTTTTCTCGATCCGCCTATTGTCTTCTTCAATACTGAAGCCTGACAACCAATTGCTCAACGGTCATTTCTTTCCTCTTATGCATCGGATAGCTCTTGAACTCCTTCCAAGGGGGGTAGCTTATCAACTAAGCGCAGCTACACCGAAAGGATTCACTAATGGCCATTCCTTGAAAGATGAATCTCGTGAATTATCAATTGGAGCTCTTGAACTTGACTAATGACGGTCTTGAGTCCACCATTTTGTAATTCAGAATTGGCCCACTAAGAACTTCTTAGCACCTGCGTCCTCGGACTTGTACTTCTGGTCCAAAGATTCCCATAATTCCTTAGTGTTTTCTTTGAGCTATACACGTTGTAAAGCCCATCACCAAAACCGTTTCAAAGACATAATTCCGACACAAAAAGTCGAAATGGTTCCATGCATCAACCGCGTGGAATGCTTGAGCATCCACTTCATCCTCTCTAACAAAGGGGAGGATCCTCTTTCAAGAATCTCGCAAGATTCAACGTTGTCGAGAAAAACAACATTTTTTGTTGCCAAGTCTTAAAATTCAGCCCACTGAATTTATCAGGCTTTTCATTGTGGTTCACAGGAACCGAGACCGGCGAAGGCCGCGTCGAGGTCAAGGAGCGATTTGGGACCGAGACAGACGTTTGTCCCATGGGTGACGGCTCAGGCGTCATGGTGTTGCTTCCAGCAGGAACAACCACATTCATGTTATCAGCCATTTCTAAAAACAAAATTTCCAAGTTAGTAAGGAAATTGACAGAATTCCGAACAACCACAAAAAATTTTTTTTTTTTCTTTCCTTTTAAAACGTTTTTTTTTTTTTTTTTTTTTTTTTTTTTTTTTCTTTCTTTCAAAAAACCTCCTTTGTAAATCCGAATCTGTTTTAAGATTGTTATACAATATGGTGGAAAATACAAAGAAGAACAAGAAAGCAAAGGAAGAACAATAATAATGAAAATTCTTACAACCCGAAATCAACCTTTCTATGAATTCGGAAAACGAAATTGTATGAATGTCGAGGCACGTGAACCACGTTGTCCTTAAAACAGATTCGTCCCCTCCGACGTGTGCTTGAGGTTACGTTGGACGTCCGTCTCCCAGGATACAACGACAACGACGGTAGCTCGATGCACTTTCGGAACCGTCCGGCGAACTAGAACTAGATCTTCCCTCTATCACCAGAAAACTGAACTACAAGAGCACAAAACTCTAGAACACGGAGATAGAAAATTCCGGAAAGAACACAAGAGAATGAGAGGAAGAAATCCGAAATATTCGTATTTGTTCATGTGGAGGATTGGCCTTTATATAGGCTCCAAAATCTGGGTGTTACACCAAGACATTATGGTGTAATAACTCAGATTTATTCCCGGAATAATGGTGATAAAAATCAGCCATTATTCTGAAAAACGTTTTTGAATCTGAAGATGAATCTGACCACATTTTGGCTACTAATTCAGTTTTAGAAGATGTAAAAACCGAAGCCATAAAAGCTTAATTCGGTTTTCCTCCATTGATCACCATTAAGCCCTCATTATGGTCATTAACCATCATTGCTTTATGCCAAACGGCTGGAAGCTGGATGGTCTAGGCCGGAGCAAAAATAAAAAATGCAAAAGTAAGCTCGCACGGAACGGGATTTCCGGTCCGGCATTCGTGTCCGCACACATTAGGCCCCTAACCCGCCGGGTCCGTGATTTGCACCCCCCCCCCTGCGCGTGAGAGAGCCTCTCTGGTATACTTGCTTACCAAGGCTTCAAAGTGCAATCACTTATAAACACCACATTGGCTTCACTCCTAGCCAATGTGGGACTTTTGCATCTTTCTTTCTACATTTGCCATTCCAAGTACCATACTTAGACCATCAATTTCTCATTCACCCAAAAACCATTTTGAGTGTATGAATACTTGATTTCGATCTCCTCGCGACGGAGAACGCAAATCCAACGAGACCCGTCTCAAAAACCTATTGGGCCCCATCCGAATATGGGCCTCAAAATGGGCCTTTAAAATGGCTTAATTAGTCATTTTTCCAACACTTCCTACGGATGAACTTTTGATGGGGATGTTATGGACGAATGAGGCTCTACTAAAGATGGTGAAAAAGAAGGTAGAGATGACACAAAAGTGGTGGTGATGCGATGAGTGGCAGCCGAGAAGGGGGGAAATGTGGATAGTGAGTGAGGTGTTGGATGAATAAGAAGAGAGGCACAAGTGGGACGCATATGGGCGGTTAAAATTATGGTTTCAGGGGGTAATGGGGACATGGGGCTGCGTGGGAGAGAAAGATGGTGTGGTTTTTTTTCTTTCTTTTGGAACACTGAGTGAGTATACAAAAACAAAAATGCTGCCCAGAATGCTACATAAAATGTTGCAGGATAGTCATAGCATTTTGGTGACTTACTATCATCTTGACTTTTTCATGCCCCCTGCTCTGCTTCCTGATTCATTCTCAGTGTTTCTTTTCTCTGCATAAGATTTAATTTAAAAATTAATTCTAACAACTAATAAACCACACACAAAAGCTGAAATGCAAAGGTAAAAGAGCAAAACAAAAACAAAAATAGATCAAAATAATTCTTGGGTTGCGTCCCAAAAGCGCATATTTTTGAGTCATCAGCCTGACTACTTCCCTAATTCAAGCCTCCTGAAAGATGATGGAAGTCTTGCAGTAATCGACAGGACCTCCCCAATAGTGCTTGATCCACTGGTTATTCACCAAAAATTTCCTCCCATAGTTGTTTTCTTACAGCTCCACTGCCTTATGGGGGAAACCGTGGATACCATGAATTGACCTGACCACCTAGATTTCAGCTTTCTAGGGAGAGTTTCGATCTTGAATTAAACAAGAGGACTTACTGTAATGACCGGGAAAATATTAAGTCAAATTCGGACAGTCCGGTATTTGACCGTAATTATTCCCGGAACAGAAAGTAGTAGAAATATTGATGTAATCAGGAAAGTGTTATGTAGAAACTTTATATACGGGGTAAAATCACCCGAAAAGTGTAAAGTTATAATACGAATATTTTTACAGAGAAAATTAAGTAAATATCGGGTTGTGAATAGTGAAATATCGGTTAAAAGTTAGAAATTTTAACAGTATATTTTAGTTATGAAAAAAGCTGAAATATTTGGTAAATGACCAAATGACTAGTTAGAAAAAGTAGAAATATTAGAAGTAAGGAAAATGGCAAAAGTTCCTGAAATGAATTTTCCCGAGTCGGTTAAAAGCGGAAATCCAAAAAAAAAAAAAGTACCGCGAGGGTACGCGCGTTTTGGGCAATCTGGATCGGTTAAAATGAGAATTTCAGAAAAAGAAATTGACTATTGAGATACCCAAGAGAAGTGGGTTGAATATGAGAAATTTGACCCAGGGTGTGCAATCCGAAAAGCGAGATAGAACCCTGTATCAGTGTGTGAAATTATCGGTACCGGAAAGAGACTCGTTTTGAAAAACGGAAAGTTTGGTCTCAATAAGAAAAATGTGGGGAACACGGAACCACTTAAATTAAGTGTGAAACTTAATTAGAATTAGTCAAATTAAATTATAAGAATTAAAGGGATTTCTTTAATTTAATTTAGAAAGAAATAAGAGATATTATTAGAAATAATATTATAATATTCATTATTACACTTTAAGAGGCCTACGGATGACATTAGAAGCCAAAATTGCTTCTTTTTCTATGTGTGGCCGAGAGATAGAGGAAAGAAAGAGAAAAGAGAGAAAATCAAGGGAAAATCAAGGAATCACCTGTTTTCGCCGAAATTTCTTCCGTTCAGTCCGGTAGAAACATAACCCGAGGCATTCTAGCGGAGAATCTCAACTTTTCAAGGTAAGATTTCGGATTTTTCATGAGAAACTGCTTGCTTTTCATTTTTATGAATAGTAACTCATCTCGGAAAAAATCCGTAAAACTGAAAAACGAAAGCGAGGTTTTGTCGGGGACTGTGATAGGAGTTTAATGTGCAAGTATTGAAAGGATTGAACAATTTTTTTTGGATTTGCACTAAAAATCCGAAAATCCCTAGAAATGGAGGAAATGTATTTTTGTTCAATTTATGTAGCAATTTGTGTTCAGGAATGTGAATCTGGACTACAGGTACCGAAATCGGAAGTAAAACGAGTTATTGAAAACTCGGCAAACTAGAAAAAACAAGGCGAAACTCTGCCGAAATTTCTAAAAACCTAGTTAGTAAGCATCAAATTAGTAATCCGATTCTAGAGAATGGATAACAGTTTTAAAGCTCGGAAATGAATAGATTAAGATTCAGAAACCGAGATACACAAATATGTGTAAATTACCTCTTGAGCTAGAATTCGGCCTAGAGGGGTTAAGTTCGAAAATGAGTTGAAATTAGGTTTAGGAATCCAAGTATGAGAAATTTTGATGCTTGAAATAGGTGGTTAATACCTATTTCCATGGAACAGGTTTTGGCACGAGAGCCGAAGCAACAAGAAAGAACTTCCAACGAGTGGGAATCCCAGCGGATTACCGGTAAGTATAGACATATATGTTTGTCTGGACTCGAGTAAGCTGTAGTTAGACTTAGAACTATGAATTTACTTATGTTCCTAAGTCTATGTGATTACATGTGATTATATGTGTTTGGAGGGCTTAATGCTCTAGATTGATAAAGGGCAACATATGGTTACCCTTATGCACAGTTAATACTGAAGGGTCGTCTGCCTCCTCAAGGGAGGGAAATCTCACAGTGTAGAGATTCCGACTAGACTAGATAGTAAGAAATGACCAGTAAAGTAAAAGACTGATGGGTCGTCAGCCTCCGCAAGGGAGGAAAATCTCAAAGAGTAGAGATTCTGACTAGACCAGACAGTAAGCAGGGGCCCAGGCCCACAAAAGTAAGAACAGAAAGATAGAAAGTAGTTTAAAGCATGCTTCACACGAGCATATTTGCATCATAACTCTTAATGTAATTTCTATTAGTTTATGATGTATGCATATTTATACTTGCTGAGCGTTAGCTCATCAGTTTACTCGTGTGCAGGTAACAAAGGTAAGCAGCCAGCCATATAGTGGTTTGCTTGATGGACAGGCGGAGGCAAGGATGGCGGAAATGTCATGGGTACACGGGAGTGGTCTCTACTACGCTCGCTTGGAAAACAATTTTCCGCTGTAGATTAATGTAATGTAGAATACTAGTATGTATGTTCAGTTCTAAGAAGAAGATATTACAACCATTGTCGTAGTAAAGAACAACGGACTGTAATAAGTTAAGACAAGTTTTCGGGAACAAGTATGATATCCGAATCCTTAAAGTAATAGCAAGATATGTTATTAGTGTAACAACATAACATGTTAAGAACCCGAGGGTTAAAGTAAGGAAAAAAAAATTTACCCGCACATGAAGGTAAATTAAAGAGACAATAGTCTAACAACAAATAATGGATTAGACTATAGCTTAGCCCATTAGTAGTAGTATAAGGAATGGCGACCGCGCCGCTAGGGCGCGGGTCACCACAGTTTGTATCAGAGCGGCGTTCCTACTCCTGCCATGACAAGTCCCGCACCTATGCTTCTGCGCAGTCCAGGTAAATTAGTTTATGAACTAAAACTGAGAATTGCTTATTTTTTTTGGCAAGATAGAACAGGTACTAATGGATCGATCATATCCATCATCCTGATTAGCGCCCACACCACAAGAGAATACATTGTGGGGACGGGTAAGAATGTTTCTAATGTCACAGTTCCGACAAACAGAAAGGTCGGTACCCACTTGATTACGCCCAAACGTGTACAAAAACAAGCGGTCAATTGTAGTACAATTTGAACGGTCGATCCCACGAGGAAGTGTTAAATTGAACAAGATATGATTAGCAAATAAAAAGCGTTAGAAAAGTAAGCAATTAAACAAAGAAAAATGAATGAGTGTTTTTGATATTTTTTTGAACAATTTAAAATAAGGAAAATTCAATAATAAAAAGTGGTAAGGCTTTGAGAATCCTCCATATGCTTTGTTCACCTATTTGGATTTTGATTCATGAATTGACTCAATTGAAAGTTTCACATCCCAAACAATCAATCGGAAAATAAATATTTGAAGAACATATGAATTAAAAATGTATTCGAGTAAATAAAATTCTAACGTTTAAAATTAGGAAAAATTATCTTATGAGAAATCCAAGAGCGACAATATACCGTTGGCAATAATGCAAGAAAAGACTACTAAATCTAAGAGCGACAATATACTACCGTTGGCAATAATGCAAAGAAAAGACTACTCATAAAATAATACCGATCAATATATAATATAATGCAACAATCACATAAAAAGAGCATGACTAGATTTATATGAGAGTTGACAATAAAATATGTTGATAAGAAGAAGAAATATGATAAAAGAAAATTATTTACTCAAATGTATAAAACTTACAAACCATTGGAGAATCGAAAATCCAAATAAATTCACTACACATATAGGATCATCTCAAGCCTCACCTAAATATGTGAGAATTTAGGCTCTAAAAAATCTCCCCTAATCACCTTCACAATGATCCTATTTATAGAGTTTTGGGTGTGTTAAGAGTGTAAAAACCGGATGCTTAATCGTGGAGAAAAATCATCACGTTCTGAAGAGTGGGACACGTGTCACAAGCCGATTCGCGCGCGGGTGAGAAAGTGCTGCACAGGGCTGACGAAGTGGGACACGTGGCGCAAGCGGATTCACGCGTGGGAAGACGCGTCTTTGCAGACGGGCGACGAGTGGGACACGTGGCGAGCTATGGTTGGACGATCGGCGCACGTGGGACCCACGCCGAAGAAAGAAAGAGGAAATTCGGGCGACGTGCGGCGTGAAGGAGACTTCGCAGTGGAGAGAGGCGATGCGCACTGCGCTGCAGACGCTCTGTGGGAACAAAGGCGGACCCCACCGGACGCGTGGCGAGATCCGGACCGAGGAAACTGGGTCCCACGGCTGCGATGCGCAGCGGTCGACACGTGGCGGTGCAGCTAGTTCGCGGCTTCTCGGCTCGGCTCGCGGCTTCTCAGCTTGGCTCGGCTAGCTGATGGGCTGATGGGCTTTGGGCCGGATTGGGCTTTTCTTGGGCTCAACTTTTGGGTTTTGCTTGGTAAACTAGCCCAAATTCAATTATTTTCTTCAAAAACCTAAAAAATAAAATAAATCCAATTAAAATTAAATTCTCTAAATTTAGGAATATTTGAAATTAAAATCACAAATTTGATAAAATATTTTGACAATTATGAACATTAAAAGTGCAAATTCGTGCACTTATCACAACCCCCAACCAGCTTATTTCTAGTCTCTAGCAATTTAAGCGAAAGAAAAATCATGTCAAGCTGAAAATTCAAATCAAAACCTGCAAAATCACCTAAGTAATCAAACAAAACATTAGTAAGCCATCAGAAAAATGCTATCAAAACTACTTGACCATAACTCCGTAGTCGTGTGTGTGTGTGCACCAAACCGTATCCTTCTTACCACATTCCTTAACACAAATAGCATCGAAAAACTCACCAAGGTAAAGTCTCAACTCCATTTACCTCACGGGGGACGAAAATATTTTAATGCAAAGGGATTACGCTCATGGAGTTGGAAATGTCACAATTAACGCTCAAGTGAGATAAGGCAATTTATGGACAAGCTGTTAAACCAACATTGATCAAATGATAGGCAAATCAAATATCTGGAACAATTCATCACTCAAACTGTGAACAAACTTTTAGGATTTCATTCTGGCCAAGAGGAAGATCTCATAAACAAACAGAGAGCCGAAAATATAGACAAATATATACAGATTTCTCTTTTTTTTTTTTTTTTTTCGAGGCAAGAGACAACATACATTTGATGAAGCTGATGTAGTAAGGCATTCTTTTGATTGGCTGCTATGCAGCACAAGACGTTAGTGCAACCAAACTACATAAACATTGATGATAAATGATGCTCTTGCTCTCTTTTCTTTTTTTTTCTTTTTTTTTGATAAAAGAAAAAGAAAAATGATAACTATCTACAACAATTGGCTCAATTTCTAAGAAGTATTCCTAACCAGAAATCATCCCTTAAGTAAATATCACACGTCGAGTAAATGTGCTCCGTTAATGACTCAACCAACTCAAAAGATCAATGAAAGTTCAAAAAGCTGTTTTCTCAATTCTTACAACTCACAAAAATGGAAACCTTAAACTTGGGAATTTTTCTCAACTAAATGTGTCAACAACCATCTTACCACAAGGTCTAGCATGTGCTCAAAAATAACTCTGGAAATCATTTCTTGGTAATTAAGATAGCAAAAGCTGACTCAAACCGAACATTTCGAAATCACACTCAGTTAATCTTTGCAAAAATTTTGACCCGAAATAACAACAAGACAAAAATTAATCTCACGCATGAATATGCTCACCACCCCCAACCAAAATCAGACAGTGTCCCTAATGTCTAAAATTATATGTAATACGAAGAAGATAGGGAAAGAGAACACCTGGATGATGAACATTGGAACTGAGCCGAGCTTCCTAAACTGATTCTCCAAAGCACAAACAAATATAAAATCACAGAAAATCAACTAAAAATAAAAAACACACAAAGCACACTAGACGACACAAAGAAATAAAAATATGGTATAATAGGGTTTGAAGCAAACTTGTCAACTTTGGTAAATCGGAGCCTCGAGAATGATCTCTTTAGCTTGGCTCACACGCTCAATGTAATGCTTCAGTCTTTGGCCATTGACTTTGAATACTCTCCCATCGCTTGGGTCCTCGACCTCGACAGGACCGTTGGGAAACACTTGTTTCACCACAAATGGACCAGTCCACCTCGACCTTAACTTTCCTGGGTGGAGATGCAAACGGGAGTCATAAAGATGCACCCGCTGATTTGGCTCGAAATTCTTTCTCAGGATCTGCTTGTCATGAGCCGCTTTCATTTTTACCTTTGCGGGTGGCGGGTTCAGCTTTCGATAGTCAATGCACATTCGCCAACCCGTCACAATTCTTGTGGGAACAAGAGCCCCTTTTTCATTTTCCACCACTGTCACCCCGGATTTCTTAGGCACTACCTGAGTTGGACTGACCCACTTACTATCAGCGACTGGATAGATGATTCCTGCATCCAGAAGCTTTAAGACTTCATTCTTCACGACCTCTTTCATCGTCGGGTTCAGTCTCCTTTGGGGATCCCTTCGTGGATTAACCCCGTCTTCCAAGTTGATGTGATGAGAGCAAATCAAGGGGCTAATACCCTTAATGTTCGCAATCGTCCAACCTAATGCCGATTTGTGTTCACACAGCATGTCAACTAACCGTTGCTCTTGAAATGCATCAAGTTTAGATGAAATGATGACAAGAAAGGTATCACCAGCTCCCAAGAAGACATGTTTCAGATTCTCAGGCAGTTGAGCCAGCTTGAGGTTTGGGGTCTCTTCGGTGGATGGTTTTGGCTTTTCTTTTTCTCTAGGTAGCTCTTCAAAGCGTGGTTGCCAAAACTTAGTTCCTCTGCCTTGTGAGTCTTTGAAAATGGTGACATTGTTGGCCAACTCACAAGGACCGGAACTTTCAGATTCAGAAATTCAGAGGAAATCGTCAAGATCATCAGAATTGCTACACAATTGAACCTCCTCCGAGACGAGTGTGTCAATTAGAAATGTTTGGTGGCACTCGTCATCATCACATGGTTGCTTTGCAATGTGAAAAACATTTACCTCCAAAGTCATGTTCCCAAAAGATATCTTCATCAGACCATTCCTACAGTTGATGAGAGCATTGGCTGTAGCAAGGAAGGGTCTTCCGAGGATAATGGGAATCTTGGACTCCATACTCACCACGGATTGAGTATCCAAGACTAGAAAGTCAACGGGGTAATAGAACTTATAAACTTGAACCAAAACATCCTCAACTATCCCCCAAGGCTTCTTGAACGATCGATCAGCCAGCTACAGAACCATAGATGTGGGCTTAATTTCTCCAAGACCAAGTTGCGAGTAGACAGAGTATGGCATGAGGTTAACACTCGCTCCTAGATCAAGCAAAGCTTGGCTGAACTCATGTGTCCCAATTAGACAGGAAATTGTGGAACAACCGGGATCCTTGTACTTGAGCGGTGTTTTTTGGTCGATCACTGCGCTTACCTGTTCTGTCAAGAATGCTGTCTTCTTGACGTGGTGCTTCCTTTTGATAGTGCACAGATCCTTGATAACCTTAGCATAAGCAGGCACTTGCTTGATAACATGAAGCAAAGGAAGATTAATCTTCACTTGAGTCAAGTGCTCTAGGATCTCACTTTGGTGTTCCGGTACTTTCCCAGTTGGATGTAGAGCTTGGGGAAAAGGCATCTTTACCGGAACATTTATTGGCTCATCTTTCTCAGGGATAACTTCCTTACTACTCGAAGTGGTGGCACTTGTTGATGTTTCTTCCATAATCTTACCACTACGAGTACTGATGGCATTCACCTCCTTAACATTTTGATCATCAAGACATGAGGTTTGCGCCATATGTTGACCCTTTGGGTTTGACTGAGCTTGTGAAGGCAATCTGCCGCGTTCTTGAACAGCCAAAGCTCGATCGACTTTTGATTTGGCTCTTCATTTCTTTACTTTCCTCCACCATTTGCGTGAATGTGACTCAAACTTTTGATTTGTCTTACTCTGCGCCTCCATGAAAGATTGCAAGGTGTTCTCAAGAGAACTCCTTGGCTGATGCGAATTGTATTGAGGTGCAGAATACGCCTTTGGTGGTTGCGGCTGTTGCTCAGTTCTCCATTGTCCTCCTGATGGTTCTGCTTGGTTGGAATCTCTCCAACTGAAGTTTGGATGGTTCCTCCAGCCAGGATTGTATGTGTTAGAGAAGGGTTTGTTGTATGCCCCTAAGGCATTGCATTGCTCCTCATAAACTCCTCTTATTTCACCATAAGCAGGGCAATCCTTAGCTAGATGTTCCACCATACCACAGTGATGACGAGTATTTTTACCAACAAATCAAGTACTTTTAAGCTTGAATATTTGTAAGTTTTCAAGAATTTTTGTTAGTTTAATGTCTTTTGTGTGTTTTTTTATAGGAGTTATAAATAAATGCGAACTTGGATGATTTTGCATGAAGCAAAGAAGAATATTTGCCCAACTTGTGAATCAATGGCAAGAGGAGACAAAAGAGGATTTTAAGGCACAAAAGAGGAGGTTTGGAATGCAAAAAAGCGGGCTGCAGCGCACCATTTTGGGCTACAGCGCGCAACGGAAAACAAAGAAGTCCAGAGAGAAAAGAAGGCGCAGGCTGCAGCGCACTAAAGTGGGCTGCAGCGCACCAAAACCTGCCCAGCTCCAAAAATGCGCACTGCAGCGCACTAGAGGGGCTGCAGTGCGCCCAAAACGTGTCCAGCGGTTGAACACGTGCTGCAGCGTGTCCAAGGGGAGCTGTAGCGCACCAAAAGGGGCCAGGAATGTGTCCTACGCGCTGCAGCGCGCCCAAATGCGCTGCAGCGCGTCTCAGCCCCCTGCGAACAAAATCCCTCTTCAAAAAATGCGCGCCGCAGCGCGTTTTCACGTGGGCTGCAGCGCGCAACTAAATCCCTAGCTCCAAAATGTTGTCGTATAAAAGGAAAGAGATGCCATTTGGAAAGGGAGCCCCGGAAAAGTGAAGAAAACATCAAAAGGAGGCCGAAATCCTTCATCTTGGAGGTCCTTGGAAGCTCTTCAATGGATATTGGGTTTTATCTTCTTTCATCTATTTTTCCATGTTGAGCTAGACATTAAATCTAGGACTTGATGTAGTGTTATTTGAACTATGTTTTGAATATTTTGTTGATTGTTAATTTAATTTAATTTTCAATTCATTTATGTTTCTCTATGCTTAATGCTTTTAATTTATTTGGCTAATGAGTTAGATGATTTTTTGATTACGAATTTGATGCTCGGGAGAGATTGAATTCTTTATCTAGATTTGAGAAGCATAGTCTAGGTTGTTGTGAGACCGGGAGGAGATCAACGCTTAGATAATCAAATTAGGATTTAGGTTGTTGTGAGGCCGGGAGGCGATCGATATTCCTATTTTCTAATTCTAAAGGCGAAGCTTAATTTGTGTTTAAATGTTCATTTCGAATAGGGATATTGTTTTGGGTATTTAAATACAATTTCTTGTGAGGCACTCGGGAGAGGTTGCGAGATGATATTAGAGCCTTGACTAATGAATTGAATGGAATTGATTAGCGATTACATAATAGGATTAACATAGGAATAAAAAAGCGAAATCAAGTCCCTAGACCATTTGTGTATAGATACTTTATTTTCTTATTTGTATATTTATTTTGTTTTGGTTTCTTAATTGTCATTTTTTTAGGTTGCCTAGATAAAGTTAAGTTACAATAATTGTGGTACTTAATGGCAATTCTAACCCAATCCCTGTGGAGACGATACTCACTCACCTTATACTCGAAACTTGACACCGTACGCTTGCGGAAATTTATTATACAAAATTAATTTGCTTCAAATTTTTTACGCCGTTGCCGGGGATTGGAATTTTTAAATTGTTGTTAATATTGTGAGTACATAACTTGATTTTAATTTAGGCTTTTATTTTTCATTTTTAATCTTTTGTTTTATTTTTATTTTCTCTTGTTTTACGAGGTACTTGGAGATGGTTGATCGACAAGCCCTCTCAAGATTTTCTCAACGAGATTCTGAGCCATTTGCTAGCGCTTGGGAGAGATACAAGGAGATGCTCATTCAATTTCCCCACTAGGGTTTCCCGAGGGAGGTGCAACTACGAATCTTCCTTGACGGGTTTAATGCCGCAATAAGAACGTGGATGGAAAGAGGAATTGGTACCACCTCTTTTCACCAACTATCCGCGGATGAATCTTACTGGTTGTTGGAAGACATGGCCAATGTTCACTATCGATGTTGGAGGTATTCAACAAACCACCATGGTTTTGTGGATAGCTCCAACATTTCGGAGCCATGGCTTGACACTCCCCGTCACCAAGCAGAGTCTTCTACCTCACTTGAAGACCTTGTCGCCCAATTTTCGGAGGAGACAAGTCTCCGCATAGAGAAGTTAGAGAGGATGGAGGCGCTCGACCAACTTCATGAGGAAATGGAGACAACTCTAGCGGAGTTGGTTAGGTTGAAGCTACTTCCAGATGAATCTACTAACGCCATGAATAGGGAACCACAAGAGGAGGAATGGGAGTTCTTTGAAGATGACTCTTTGAGAGAGGAGACTCAACAATTGGTTAGTGAAGAATCTCAAGAAGATGTCAATGAGTCTCAACCCTCGAGACCCCCATTGTCGTGCCACCCCCGGTTGAGAAAGATCACATCTATGAAGACCCAATGTGGCCGGCAACTCCTCCACCATCTCGAGCGCTGTTCTTCCATGCCAACCAAGCACATATGCCAGTGCCGAGTCAAGTTGAACAAATCGTCCGAAAACTGCCAAATCTCGCCAAGCTTGAGGGTGTAAAGAATCAAGACCCATACGTTGTGTTGTATGACACGTACTATGGGCGAAAGCCACTCTTTGACGAGTTGGCTCGGCATAGGAATAATTGAGCCTAAAGACGCAAATTATGGAGGAGAGACCCGCCCCAACCAAAGTTTATGCCATCATTCCCGGTGCATCATCGCCAACGATACTAGGAGGCGAGATTGTCTCGCCTCCCCGGTACGTGTTCTTATTCCCTTGTACTTAATTTTAATGATTGCTTGATTTTGAGTTTGAGGGTGAGACACTTTGTGGTTGATTTTAGTGGATTTTGAGCATTACTTGTGACTTGGTTGTTATGACTTGTCTCCATTGAGTTATGTTCTTTTGGCCATGTTTTTACTTGTTTTTCATTTAGGTTGTTTGAATAAATTGTGAGTTTTGTTGAGATGAAATGACTAGATAATAATGATGAGTATAGTCACTTGATGCCTTCCTAGGTCTTTTGAAATGTATTTCATTGAGATTTCTGTGTGCTTGACTCGCATTGATTGAAATTCACTCTTGATTCTCTACTTTTGAGCACCATGAATCATGATCACTTGACCTATTGAGCATTTGGAGAACATTTATGTGCATTAGGTAGACTTTGATATCTCATGAACACTAGAACCCATTTGAGTGAAACTTGAGGCGAAATTGTCGGTTTAGTGTCATTGGAGAGATGATTAAGGCATTTTATTTGGATCGATTGGGCCTTTGAAGCAAAAGAAAATTCATCATTTGTTTACCCCCTTTGAGCCATATTGCTTACTTCATTCATCACCCATGTTTGTACATCCAAACCACCAAATGCACTTTCACTTCCTAAACCCATCACTAATAGGCATGATTGCGTTAAACGCTAAGATTGAGAGTGAGTGTGGGTTATGTTTGGGAAATCATTAGTGGATTGGCTTGTGATGTTATTTATTTTATTTTTTTTTATTTTCAATTCAAAAAAAAGAAGAAAAAAAAGAAAAAAAAGAAAAAAATATAAAAAATAAAAAAAAGTCAATTGGATGAGGAATTGAGTTACCATTTCCATTTCTTTACAACATTAGGGACAATGTTGAGTTTGAGTTTGGGGGTGTGGTCTTTATTTCTCAAATTTTTGTGGTTTTTATTTCTTCTTGGGTTCGATTGAAAGTGAATGTATGATGAAAAGAGGAGCCGGTGAAATTTTTTTCTTTTCTTTTCTTGGAAATCATGTGAGATCCATGAGTTGTGATACATGCCTAGGGTGATTTGAGCCTAAAAATTATAATCTCATCCACCTTTTACCCTAGCCATACATTACAACCCTCAAAAGTCCTTTTGATCTTCAATGACAAATGAACCTTTATTAGTGGAGAGTGACACAAAAAATGGGCCTATGGTAGTTCTTATTAAGATATCACTTATAGTCTCCTTGGCTCATAGGTCTATCCGGATCTTATTTGGTTGATTGAGATTGATTGTGCACACACTTACACTTTGAGAGTCTTGAGTGGAGTGAAATTGATGCTTGATGTTGAAATTCTAGATAATCTCAATGTTTGCATTTCCTTTGAGCTTAGAGCATTATGTGACTTTGAAGATACATTCACAGTTGTTGACTCGATACAAAACTCACACTTTCTTTTTCAATTGTGTCAAAGTACTTGATTTGTGTTTTCTTTTTCTTTCTTTTCTTTTGCTTGAGGACAAGCAAATGTTTGAGTTTGAGGGTATTTGATGACGAGTATTTTTACCAACAAATCAAGTACTTTTAAGCTTGAATATTTGTAAGTTTTCAAGCATTTTTGTTAGTTTAATGTCTTTTGTGTGTTTTTTTATAGGAGTTATAAATAAATGCGAACTTGGATGATTTTGCATGAAGCAAAGAAGAATATTTACCCAACTTGTGAATCAATGGCAAGAGGAGACAAAAGAGGATTTTAAGGCACAAAAGAGGAGGCTTGGAATGCAAAAAAGCGGGCTGCAGTGCACCATTTTGGGCTACAGCGCGCAACGGAAAACAAAGAAGTCCAGAGAGAAAAGGAGGCGCAGGCTACAGCGCACTAAAGTGGGCTGCAGCGCACCAAAACCTGCCCAGCTCCAAAAATGCGCGCTGCAGCGCACTAGAGGGGCTGCAGCGCGCCCAAAACGTGTCCAGAGGTTGAACACGCGCTGCAGCGTGTCCAAGGGGCGCTGCAGCGCGCCAAAAGGGGCCAGGAATGTGTCCTACGCGCTGCAGCGCGCCCAAATGCGCTGCAGCGCGTCTCAGCCCCCTGCGAACAAAATCCGTCTTCAAAAAATACGTGCCGCAGCGCGTTTTCAAGTGGGCTGCAGCGCACAACTAAATCCCTAGCTCCAAAATGTTGTCGTATAAAAGGAAAGAGATGCCATTTGGAAAGGGAGCCCGGAAAAGTGAAGAAAACATCAAAAGGAGACCGAAATCCTTCATCTTGGAGGTCCTTGGAAGCTCTTCAATGGATATTGGGTTTTATCTTCTTTCATCTATTTTTCCATGTTGAGCTAGACATTAAATCTAGGACTTGATGTAGTGTTATTTGAACTATGTTTTGAATATTTTGTTGATTGTTAATTTAATTTCATTTTCAATTCATTTATGTTTCTCTATGCTTAATGCTTTTAATTTATTTAGCTAATGTGTTAGATGATTTTTAGATTGCGAATTTGATGCTCGGGAGAGATTGAATTCTTTATCTAGATTTGAGAAGCATAGTCTAGGTTGTTGTGAGACCGGGAGGAGATCAACGCTTAGATAATCAAATTAGAATTTAGGCTGTTGTGAGGCCGGGAGGCGATCGATATTCCTATTTTCTAATTCTAAAGGCGAAGCTTAATTTGTGTTTAAATGTTCATTTCGAATAGGGATATTGTTTTGGATATTTAAATACAATTTCTTGTGAGGCACTCGGGAGAGGTTGCGAGATGATATTAGAGCCTTGACTAATGAATTGAATGGAATTGATTAGCGATTACATAATAGGATTAACATAGGAATAATAAAGCGAAATCAAGTCCCTAGACCATTTGTGTATAGATACTTTATTTTCTTATTTGTATATTTATTTTGTTTTGGTTTCTTAATTGTCATTTTTTTAGGTTGCCTAGATAAAGTTAAGTTACAATAATTGCGGTACTTAATGGCAATTCTAACCCAATCCCTGTGGAGACGATACTCACTCACCTTATACTCGAAACTTGACACGGTACGCTTGCGGAAATTTATTATACAAAATTAATTTGCTTCACACAGACAAAGCATGGCTCATGTGTTTCTGCCCTTGCGACCGTGTGGATTCCTCTACCTTCTTTGCCTTTGAGGGCCTCGATTTGCCTTGTCAAAGATTCAACTTGGGCTTTGAGGTTGTCCTCCTCCCTTAATTGATAGATTCCAACCGGTCGGGACCTATTGGTGCCGTCAGTAGCACTAGGTCCGGTCCAAGTTTGGGCTTTTTCAGCTAACTCGTTGAGATACTCAAAAGCCTCCTCGGGATCCTTTTGGAGAAATTCACCATTGCACATCATCTCCACAAATTGGCGCTCTCGAATTGTGAGTCCTTCATAGAAATAACTGACGAGGCGCCAACTCTCGTAACCATGGTGAGGACACTGATTTAACAGATCCTTGAACCGTTCCGAAACTTGATACAGAGTTTCATTGTCCTTTTGGGTAAAGGTCGAGATCTGTCGCTTCAGACCATTGGTCTTATGGTGAGGGAAATACTTGTTGAAAAATGATGTCGTCATTTCTTCCCAGCTTCCAATAGACCTAGGTCGCAGAGAATACAACCAACTTTTAGCCTTGTCCTTCAAAGAGAAAGGAAAGAATTTCAATCGCACAGAGTCCACGAATTCAGCTCGGTTGTGAAAAGTGGCCACTACTTCTTCAAATTCCCTAATATGAACGTATGGATTCTCGCTCTCTAACCCGTGAAAGGTCGGCAGGAGTTGGATCATGCCTGGCTTGAAATCCAAATTCGGCATATTTGGGGGAAACATTATGCATGATGGTGTGGCCGTACGCGTAGGGTGGGAGATAATCGCTCAACGTCTTCACGCCTTCCTAGCGCCGCCAGGGCGCCCCAAAGCGTCGGGCCGCGCCCGGTAAGCGTGGCGGCAGGCCAAGCCCAAGTCAAGGCCCAATGGCTGTCGGCCCAAGTTCGGGATTTGATCCCGAACGGGCCCGAAGGTTTTCGAAACCCTCGTAAAGCGTGCCGATGAGCCCGAAAAGTTCTGGATCCCAAGGAAGGTGAAAGCCAACCCGGAGACAAAGAATGAAGCCGAAGAATAAAGAATTCAAGAATCGAAGACCCGTTGATGTAACGGAAGAATATAATTATTGTAATTATTTATTTATTCGATTCGATTGAGTTGTAATTTATTTTTCCATGGGACCCGGTCAAATCCATCTCAATAGTTGATTGCATATATTTATATTTTATGTTGATAATTATATATTATATATGTCCATGCATATAACATGCCATGTAGATATAATGTGCCTACTCATATGGTTTTATAACATGCCATGCATACACGCGCAATTGTTATTGTTTATTTTATTTATTATCAAAAGTGTTTTAGAAAAATAAAATAAAAATAAGAACCATGCGCTGAAAATTGATTTAATATGATTAAATTGATTTAAGTTGCAAAATTGATTTGCAAAATAATGTTACATGTGAAATTAAATTTAAGAGTTAAATTTTGGAATTTCACATATCCGAAAAATAAATTGTTTATTTTTCGATTTGAAAATCATGAGATGCTTTTCAAATAAAATACATGTTTGCAAAATAATGAGTGGGAGAGGGTTGCATGACAATACGACCCACTAGTCTCCGTCGTTAGTGCAACACCGTGAGATCCGGAAAGGGGCTTTGCGGCGACATTGAATCGCCCTCCTAAAGGAGAGTGTCCTTGCCGGATCAATAACAAGGTTGGCTTCCTAGAGATAAGATTTCAGGATGTATTTCCGAATTGACTACTGCTTACGCCCAAACGTGTACAAAAACAAGCGGTCAATTGTAGTACAATTTGAACGGTCGATCCCACGAGGAAGTGTTAAATTGAACGAGAAATGATTAGCAAATAAAAAGCGTTAGGAAAGTAGGCAATCAAACAAAGAAAAATGAATGAGTGTTTTTGATATTTTTTTGAACAATTTAAAATAAATAAAATTCAATAATAAAAAGTGGTAAGGCTTTGAGAATCCTCCATATGCTTCGTTCACCTATTTGGATTTTGATTCATGAATTGACTCAATTGAAAGTTTCACATCCCAAACAATCAATCGGAAAATAAATATTTGAAGAACATATGAATTAAAAAATGTATTTAAGTAAATAAAATTCTAACGTTTAAAATTAGAAAAAATTATCTTATGAGAAATCCAAGAGCGACAATATACCGTTGGCAATAATGCAGTAAAAGATTACTAAATCTAAGAGCGACAATATACCGTTGGCAATAATGCAGTAAAAGACTACTCATAAAATAATAACGATCAATATATAATATAACGCAACAATCACATAAAAAGAGCATGACTAGATTTATATGAGAGTTGATAATAAAATATATTGATAAGAAGAAGAAATATGATAAAAGAAAATTATTTACTCAAATGTATAAAACTTACAAACAATTGGAGAATCAAAAATCCAAATAAGTTCACTACACATATAGGATCATCTCTAGCCTCACCTAAATATGTGAGAATTTAGGCTCTAAAAAAATCTAACTCTCCCCCTCACTAACTTAAAAAATGTAACTCTCCCCCTTTGATAATGATCCTATTTATAGAGTTTTGAATGTGTTAAACCGGATCCTTAATCTTGGAGAAAATTCATCACGTTCTGAAGAGTGGGACACGTGTCGCAAGTTTCACGCCACGGAGAGAAAGTGCTTTGCCGGTGTGACGGGTGGGACACGTGGCGGAAGCGGATTCGGCGCGGGGGAAGACATCTTTGCGAAGGCACGGGCGTGGCGATTGGATTGGCGGGCCGGAACGCGGACGACGGCTTTGCGAAGACCGACGGTGGGACACGTGGCGCGATCCGTTGGATGGACTCGGCACACGCGGGACCCACGCGGAGAGGAAGCCCGGTGACGACGCGCTGAAGAGAACTCGCGTGGAGGGAGGAGCGTTGGACCCACGCGGAAGCGCCCAGCAACGTGTCCGGAGAACATCTGGACCCCACGGACCCCACGGACGTGTTGTCTTCTGCCGGTTGGCGAGCACTGGGTCCCACGGCCTGCGGCGCGGCAGCGATCGACACGTGGCGGCTTGGCTCGTGGCTTCTCGGTCTTGGCTCGCGGCTTGTCAGCTCGGCTCGGGGAGTTGATGGGCTGATGGGCTTTGGGACGAATTGGGCTTTTCTCGGGCTCAACTTTTGGGTTTTGCTTGGTAAACTAGCCCAAATCCAATTGTTTTCTTCAAAAACCTGAAAAATAAACTAAATCCAATTAAAATTAAATCCTCTAAATTTATGAATATTTAAAATTAAAATCACAAATTTGATAAAATAATTTGACAATTATGAACATTAAAAGTGCAAATTTGTGCACTTATCAACTACCCAAAGGTAGCAATCCGGAGTTAAGTCTATGGGATCTGAAACGGTGGGTTACACTCATAAAATATAATCAAATTTGTTGGTTATATTTTGACCTGAAAAAATGGTTAATAAAAATATGAAAAATATGAGATATTTTGACTATATTTATTAACTGAGAAGAGTCTCGGTCTAATTGGCATATAACTTGACTACCCAAAGGTACCTAAAATTGGAAAATTGGATTATCGTTGGCACCTAAAATTAAAACATGATTTATGTATTTTCATGTGCATCATGCATCATATTTAATTGTGCCTAAATTAACATGCCTTGATATTCATGCACATAAATTAATTAGATGAATATTCTATTTATTTCTAGCAATATGTCGAATCCCATTATCACACTACTAGCGACTGAAAAATTAGACGGTGATAATTATGCTAAGTGGAAAAGTAACATGAACATACTATTGGTCTGCGAAGACTATAAGTTTGTCCTAGCGGAGGAATGTCCTCCTGAACCCGCGGTGTAAAACCCAAAATTTGAAATGGGGTTAATTTGTAATTTTTAAAGACTTAAGTGTGAAAATTTTAGAAGTCTGTGCCAGAATTTGAATTTTAGAGAAATGTGGGGGTCAAAAATAAAGGTTTTGACAATCGGATGCCTAACCTCGTTATTTTGTGCCACCCGGCGTATCCCTCACCCTCAACTCAGAACCCTCATTTTTCTCTCTCTCTCTCTCTCTCTCTCTCTTTCCTTTCGTTTTCTCTCTCTTTCTCCACATACGGCCGACCAACCTCCGGTGAGATTCCAATGGTCCGTTTCGGTGTCTTGCCCGACTCGTTGGAAAGATCTCGTCGAGCCGAGTTCGGATTGTGTCTTGCAGCCGCCAACTCCGCCGCGGTAAGACGAGCCACACTCGCCGCCAAAGTTCTTGAAAAACACCCAAACTTCCACGATCGTGATATCTCCGCCCGTCAAGTGTCCGGTGTCGAGGTGATTCGGTCCCACCTCCATGATGATGGCATTGGATAGAAATATGGAGAAGGATGGTTCCGGCCGGGCGGCCCATGGGATCCTTAACGTGAAGAGGAATCTCACACGTTTCTGGAAACGAGCACCAGAACACGGCAAGATTTCTGAGGGGCGATCCGCCGCCTAAAGTGGCGGTTCCTGATTCCTCGCCGCCGCCACCATCGATCTCCTTCCTCCGGCATTGTGGCGGATTGTTTTCATTGATGACTTCAGCCCATTAACCCGGAGGGAGTTGAGTTGATCGAAGTTTGGAATTGTATATCAAACTTACTTGGGCCACCACCTACATGACTTGAACAAAACCACTAAGAATGTGCCGAGATGTAGTCCGATTTTAGGGAGCGCTCATGTGAAAAAGAGTGGGAGGATGGTTCCCAATTGAGAATCCCCCCTACACGTTCTCTAGGTTGGGATCCTCGTGATCTTGAATGTCAAAATGCTCAGAATCTCACAGGCCTTCTAAACTAAATCAATTAAAATTAAATCCTCTAAATTTATGAATATTTAAAATTAAAATCACAAATTTGATAAAATAATTTGACAATTATGAACATTAAAAGTGCAAATTTATATCAAACTTATCAACTACCCAAAGGTAGCAATCCGGGGTTAAGTCTATGGGATTTGACATAATTTTTAGAACGGTGGGTTACACTCATAAAATATAATCAAATTTGTTGGTTATATTTTGAACCCAAAACGTAAAGGGGGGGGAGGTGATGACGCTCTCCGTTGATAGTTAATAAATATGAAAAATATGAGATATTTTGACTATATTTATTAACCGAGAAGAGTCTCGGTCTAATTGGCATATAAAAACTACTGACTACCCAAAGGTACCTAAAATTGGAAAATTGGATTATCGTTTTCTGGCACCTAAAAAATTAAAACATGATTTATGTATTTTCTGGCAAAATTAAAACTAAAGGTGCATCATGCATCATATTTAATTGTGCCTAAATTAACATGCCTTGATATTCATGCACATAAATTAATTAGATGAATATTCTATTTATTTCTAGCAATATGTCGAATCCCATTATCACACTACTAGCGGTGCTAAATTAGACGGTGATAATTATGCTAAGTGGAAAAGTAACATGAACATACTATTGGTCCCCGCGAAGACTATAAGTTTGTCCTAAGCGGAGGAATGTCCTCCCCTGAACCCGCCAAATCGCATCCAAAACCACGAGGGAGCCTTTTGATCGCTGGATCAAGGCCAACAATAAAGCAAAGTGCTTTATCTTGGCCAAGAGGAGCGATAATAAAGGATCCAAAAGAAGCATGAGGAGATGGAGACCGCTTATGAGATAATGGAGTCTCTAGAAGCCATGTTCGGCGCCCTTCCGAAAAGGCTCGTTTGGATGCCGTAAGGGCTTTCATGAATGACAAGATGAAGAAAGGTTCTTTAGTCAAGGCACATGTTCTGAACATGATTGATCACCTCCACGATTCTTGGGCCCAGGAGCTCAATGGTGCCAAAATCGATGAAGCCACCCAAGTTGGCATCATCTTGGAAAGCTCTATTTGTCCTCGACTTTCATGAGTTCGTAAACAACTTTGTTATGAACAAGAAAAAGTACAATCTCACTGAACTCATGAATGACCTGCAAAACTTGAATCCACCAACAAAAGAAGGGAGGAGAAGCAAATGTTAGAAGTTGCCTCTCCTAGGAAGTTCGGTAAAAACAAAAGGAAAAACCGTAACATCACCATGGGGAAAGAGGAAAGAAGGGAAAGAACAAGAAACCCAAGAAAGCAAAGGGCCCCATCCGAAACCCAAAGGAAAGTGTTTCCACCGCAATGGCGAAGGGCACTTTGGAAGAGAAACTGTCACAAGTATCTCGAGGAGTGAAAAAGAAAAAGGAACAAGGTAAATCGGTTACTAGTCCTTGAAACATGTTTAGTAGAGGGGTGATACCTCGGCCGGATAATTGATTCAGAGCAACTAATCATGTTTGTTTCTCTTTGCAGTCTTAGTTCTTACAATCGAGCTAGCCGATGGGGACTACACGATGAAAGTAGACAATGGCGCAAGAGTTTCGGCAAAAGCAGTGGGAGAAGTTAGACTTCGTTTTAGGGAAAATAAATTTTTAGTTTTGAACAATGTTTATTTTATTCTAGACATTCGCAGAAATTTGATTTCTGTGGCCAAATTATTTGAACAATTATTTAAAGTTTATTTTGATAATGAATTTGTTCATATTTCTCGAAATGGTTTAAATATTTATTCGACGTCCGGATGATGGTTTATATTGTATAAAACCAATACGACTCAACGCTAATTCAAAATGTTCGGAGTTGCGAACCTAAGAATAAAAAGCAAAAGATTTCTCACGATAACAATACATATCTGTGGCATCTTAGGCTTGGTCATATTAACCTAAAAAGGATTGAACGACCGGTAAAGGATGGTCCTTTACGCGAACTAAAAGTTGGTGAGCTTCGATCTGTGAATCTGTTTGGAAGGTAAAATGACCAAGAGGCCTTTCACGACGAAAGGAGAAAGAGCTACGAACCCCTTCGGTTGATACATTCGGATGTATGTGGACCGTTAAACGTCCAAGCTAGAGGAGGTTACGAATATTACGTCACTTTTATTGACGACTATTCGAGATATGGTTATGTTTACCTGATGCAACGGAAATCTGAAACTTTTGGAAAGTTTAGAGAATTTCGAGCAGAAGTTGAAAAACAATTAGGAAAACCAATCAAGACACTTCGATCAGATCGAGGGGGTGAATACCTAGACCAAGAGTTCTGGGATTTCTTGATTGAAGAAGGTGTGGTATCCCAATTGACTGCACCCGGTACACCACAGCAAAATGGTGTGGCCGAAAGGAGAAATCGGACTTTGCTTGACATGATGAGATCAATGTTGAGTTATTCTTCACTACCTACTTCATTCTGGGGTTATGCCCTAAAAAAATTAAATGCCTACATTCTGAATAGAGTACCATCTAAGTCCATGCCTACAACACCCTTAGAGTTGTGGTGCGGTGAAAACCTAGTTTGAGACACGTGATATGGGGTGTCCGACCAAAGACAGCGTCTTTGAAGGGAAAGACGGGAAGTTGGAACCCAAGTCGGATTATATGTATGTTTGTAGGATATCCCGATGGGACAAAGGGAGGTTTCTTTTATAGTCCTCGAAGATCAAAAGGTGTTTGTATCGACAAATGCCACATTTTATTTAATTGACTATATGATAGATTTTAAGCCCGAAGTAAGATAGTGTTAGAAGAGTTACTTTCCGATGAGATCGGACCACAATGGAACAAAAGTTGTCGGACCACTCAGAAAAAGACCCGCGGTTCTCCTAATCGGACTCCGGTACCTCGTCGTAGTGGGAGGGTAAGCACGTTACGAAAATAATTATACTAAGGAAGCCCAAATCGTCCTCACCCCCTTTGTCGCCTTTCATTCTGGCGATGACGGTAAGGAGGATCCATCGACCTTTAAGGATGCGATGGATGATTAATAAGGAAGAATGGCAAGCGACTACGAAACTCGAGATGGAGTCTATGCACTCTAACTTTCGGTCGGCAACTTGTAGATCTACCCGACGGGGTAAAACCCATTGGATGCAAGTGGATCTTCAAGAGAAAGAGAGGAGGATGGAAAAGTAGAGACTTTTAAAGCAAGGCTAGTGGCTAAGGGTTATACCCAAAAGGAGGGAGTTGACTATGAGGAAACTTTCTCGCCAAGAGCCATGCTTAAGTCCATCCGGATACTCCCCGCCATTGCAAAGATATTTTGACTATGAGATATGGCGGATGGACATCAAGACGGCGAAAAACTTTTCTCAATGGCTATCTTGATGAAACCATCTATATGGATCAACCAGAGGGTTACATAGTGGAAGGCCAACAATGTAAAGTCTGCAAACCGCAAAGGTCCATTTATGGACCAAGGCGAGCTTCTAGATCATGGAACATCGGGTTTGATGAGGTTTGTAAAGTCTTATGGATTTGATCAAAACATTGATGAACCATAAGTCTACAAGTACAAGAAAGAAGAGAAAGTGGTCTTCTTAATTCTTTACGTCGATGACATCCTACTCATAGGGAATGATGTGGGAATGATGACGATGTAAAGGAGTGGTTAGCCACCAATTCCAAATGAAAGATTTAGGAGAGGCAAGCTATGTTCTTTGGATCAAGATTATTCGAGATCGCAAGAAAAAGCTTTTAGGCGTTATCACAAGCATCTTATATAGACAAAGTGTTGTCTAGGTATTCGATGCAAAACTCCAAGAAAGGGAATTTGCCTTCTAGGCATGGTATTCATCTTTCTAAGGAGCAATGTCCAAAGACCCCAGGAGTAGGAAGAAGAAGATATGAGAGGTATCCCTACGCTTGGCCGTGGGAAGCCTTATGTATGCCATGTTGTGTACAAGACCGGATATCTTTAAAGCAAGCTATGCTATGAGGAAACCCAGGGGGGAGTAGTCGATCGCTACCGGTCCAACCCGAGATTAGATCATTGGGTTGCGGTGGCGTGTATTCTCAAGTATCTTAGGAGAACGAGAAACTATATGTTAGTATATTCCGGAGAAGATCATCTCTCACGGATACCTGATTCCGATTTCCAATCGAGATAGAGATAGTCGACGGTTGACATCCGGATCCATGTTCACTCTTAATGGAGGAGCCGTGGTATGGAGAAGTATAAAGCAAAAGTGTGTTCTGACTCTACCATGGAAGTTGAATATGTTGCGACTTGTGAAGTGTTGTCGGTATTCGAAAAAAGCTACATGGCTCGGGAAGTTCTTAACCCTACGATCCGGAAGTTGTTCCGGATATGGATAAGCCAATTAAGCTCTCTTTTAGATCATTGGACAACAAATCTTGGGAGGCGGTGGCTAATTCAAAAGAACCTAGAAGCCATAAGAGAGATGCGAAACATATAGAAAGGAAATATCACCCATGGAAGTTGATCGTTGCAGACATTGTGGATAGAGGCGATGTAGCGGTTTTGAAGATCGCGTCGAGGACAACCTTGTTGTGATAGATAGGCGACCCGTTCACCAAGACATTGCCATTGAATGTATTTGATCGGCACTTAGATGGATTTGGGATTAGAGACATGACACACCTTTTTAGGACAAGTGGGAGATTGTTGGGAATAGTGTCCTAAAAGCATGAGATGTAAAAGGATATTTATTATTTATTTAATAAAATAGATTATTCATCATTTTATGTGCATATATTTATGAATATTTTATGAATATCAAATAAAATTCCTTGATTATTTATGTAACCTTAAACATGGTATATAAGTGTTATATACGAGAGGATAATGTTTAAGGATAATAATCAAAAGTAATTGTTCATAATGAATTTAATTAAAGTTTGGAATCTTTAATTAAAACATTATTAATACATGTCATTCCCATTTAGAATGGAACGGTGTTATCCGCCTTTATTAATATGGCGAGATATTGAATGAGTGTATTTCGCATAATGAGATTATGTGGAACATGGACGCTTGACACAATATGAATTTCTAATAATTTCCGTTAAGCATAGAAATTCTAATTGAGTCTACCGATGGTCATATATAGAATGATCTTAATCCGAGTTCTTAACAAACTCCTATTTATGGATTTATGTCTTTTGATTTACTCGGCACGGATTCCGAGACCCTGAATCCTATTCCTTGTATTTTGGAGACATAATGAAATAGGTAGCTGGGAATGTTATTATACGAGATGGAATCCATTCCTTCTTGAGAGAGAAGCGAGATAAATAATTCTCTTGAGTGTTGATTCGGTAATTGGATTAGTAAGAGCGCTCTGGTTCATGAATGTGTTTTATGAATCACTATCCATTAGAGAATCAATGGTACTCAAGGATAAAGATGTAATTAGAGAGGTTAACGGTTCTACCTGACTCTAATTATGAATTATTTATGGAGGATCGATCTATATGCAATGACTATATCAAATGGACACTTCACGGTTTAGAAGTAATTAATGTCTATAATTCCGAGAGTGCAATTCCAAGTTTATAGTGGAGTAACTATTGGAATTAATAGAATTAATTAATTAATTAAAGTGTTTAATTAATTATTAATTTTATTGGAGCTCGAATTATAGGTCCATTAGTCCCCGCGTCGTCCTTGTAATTCTACCGCACACAAAGGGCAAAATGGGAATTTTAGAATTACGGATTCTAAAATTAAATACTCAAGAATAATTAATTGAGAATTAATTATTATTTAAATAATTAGATTATTTAAATTTGAATTTGAACATATCCAGATTTATCCATTTAAACTTATTTGATAAGTTGTTTAATTTAGAATTCAAATTAATTTAAGTTTGACTTAAATTCGAATTTGAATCTGAATTAAAATTGAACTACTGGATAATGGATAAAATATCTTCCTTCCTTATCTTATTTAGGTGCCACACGGAAAGGGATAAAACCCTAGGGTGGCCAGCCATCAAAGAGATAAGGGGAAGGGATTTTTTGTTCCAAATTCAAAATTGGAGATAAGGATTTGATCCTATTTTGAAGTTTGACTTCTTCTCTTTAAATATGAGATAAATGAAAAATTGTGGGACAATTTTGAAACACTTTTCAGCCCTAGTTTCCTAGTGTGGCCGGAATTCTCATATAGCAAAAAAAGAGAGTGAAAATTTTTCTCTCCAAAAAAATTCCACATCGTGCATGCGTTGGTGTTTGTGGAAATTCGAGTGTTTTAGAAACCGTTTTGTCTCACGTGTGCCCACACACACGTCTACGTGGAATCAAGGAATTGACGTGGAAGACTTTCGTGTTCTAAACACAAAAGCTTGGATCTAGGACTGTTCGTGGTAAAAGAAAATCAAGATATCATCCGCGTCGGCTACAAGGTATTTTTTCGGTTGATCCTTGAATCTTATAAATTAATGAGATTAATTTATTGGTGCATAAATTAATATAATCTATAGAGTATCTCAAAAGTTTTGTGAAAATTTTTGTTATACACGATCCGCTATTCCGCAGCGTTTCCGCCGCCGAATTCGATTCGGCAACCAACATCCTCCATATGCTTTGTTCACCTATTTGGATTTTGATTCATGAATTGACTCAATTGAAAGTTTCACATCCCAAATAATCAATCGGAAAATAAATATTTGAAGAACATATGAATTAAAAATGTATTCGGGTAAATAAAATTCTAACGTTTAAAATTAGGAAAAATTATCTTATGAGAAATCCAAGAGCGACAATATACCGTTGGCAATAATGCAGTAAAAGACTACTAAATCTAAGAGCGACAATATACCGTTGGCAATAATGCAGTAAAAGACTACTCATAAAATAATACCGATCAATATATAATATAATGCAACAATCACATAAAAAGAGCATGACTAGATTTATATGAGAGTTGACAATAAAATATATTGATAAGAAGAAGAAATATGATAAAAGAAAATTATTTACTCAAATGTATAAAACTTACAAACCATTGGAGAATCGAAAATCCAAATAAATTCACTACACATATAGGATCATCTCAAGCCTCACCTAAATATGTGAGAATTTAGGCTCTAAAAATCTCCCCTCTAATCACCTTCACAATGATCCTATTTATAGAGTTTTGGGTGTGTTAAGAGTGTAAAACCGAATGCTTAATCGTGAGAAAAAATCATCACGCTCAAGAGTGGGACACGTGTCACAAGTCGATTCGCGTGCGGGTGAGAAAGTCTTTTTGCCAGGGCGACGGGGGGACACGTGGCGCAAGCGGATTCGCGGAAGACATGACATCTTCGCAGACGGTGGACGAGTGGGGACACATGGCGAGCTATGGTTGGACGATCGCCGCACGCGGACCCACGCGAAGAGAGAGGAAATCCGGCGACGACGCGCGGGAGGAGACTCGCGTAGAGGAGAGACGGTGCGCGCCAAGCGCCTGTATCTTGGGGAACAACAGCGGACCCCACCGACGCTGTGGGCGAGATCTGGACCGGAGGAAATTTGGGTCCCGCCTGCGGTGCGCAGCCGGCCGACATGTGGCGGTGCAAAATGTTCGGGCTTATCGGCTCGGCTCATGGCTTCTCGGCTTGGCTCGGCTAGCTGATGGGCTGATGGGCTTTGGGCCGGATTGGGCTTTTCTTGGGCTCAACTTTTGGGTTTTGCTTGGTAAACTAGCCCAAATTCAATTATTTTCTTCAAAAACCTAAAAAATAAAATAAATCCAATTAAAATTAAATTCTCTAAATTTAGGAATATTTGAAATTAAAATCACAAATTTGATAAAATATTTTGACAATTATGAACATTAAAAGTGCAAATTCGTGCACTTATCACCACTCCTGCTAGATGTAGCCATCCACCAGTGGATCGGGAGTTAAGAGCTCTAGAGCCCGTGGTGGCTGAGGCTACACACCGAGTGAGGAGACTTATTTTGACTACAGGTCGAGCCGCAGCTAGGTTCTACACCTGTAATCCACCTTCCTTTGATGGGCTTTCACATCCCACTAGAATTAGGGATTGGTTGCACCGTGTCGAGTACGTGATGCGAGCCTGTGACATAGCTCGAGAGGAGTGGATTGTACTCGCAGCGAGTCTATTAGAGGGCAATGCCCTAATCTTTTGGCAAGCTTTGGATGAGGACGAAATAGCAGAGATGCAATGGGAAGAGTTTTGCCACATGTTGAAGCATCAGTTTCTTCCCCAAGTCATGCCATCAGAGTCGGCACCACAGCATAGTGGAGAGACACAGAGTCAGGTGAGTGTAGCCGTGACCTACACCCAAGCTCGAGAGTTTATCATACAAGCCGAGAGGGCTAGTATGAGATCGGATGAGGCCGTTGTAGCCTATATAGCGAGAGTTTTGATAGAGGTACTAGCTCCGAATTGAATTTTTAATCTAAGTGAGGAGGAGCGGTGTCAGATCCTATGGAGAGGTCTGACGGAAGAGTACCAGGGTCGGCTAGTTCCACGATCAGATCAGACCCTCACACAATTTATCGCCGAGGCGAAGCATTGTGAGCACCAGCTGTTAGAGGAGAGGACACAGCCAGCGGTGGTTAGGTAAGACTTCCCGTTTTCCAATACCCGTATTAGGAGACATGATGCGGAAGCCACTACTTCTCGACAACGACCGAGACCCGAGATAGAGGCAGCGGACGAGCCTATGGCCGTTCGGTGAAGATGGACCTATGTTTGGACCGTTGGTGAGGAAGCTAGTGGTAACCCTCAGTTGGATCCCGAGGAGGATTCAGAGGAAGACCCCGAGGAGGATCCTGAGGATTAAGTTAGGACTTAGCGTCTTATTTATTTAAATATGATGCAAGGTTATGTAAATAGTATTGAGAAACTTAGACTAATGATGTTTTATGTATGATGTGATATGTATGGAATGGGGAGTATCCACCAACCACGGTAGCCGATCTAGTTAATCGGGCAATACGTGAAGAGCATAACATTGCCAAATCCAGAGAGGAACGGGCTAAGATGTGGGAAGACAAGAAGAAACAGAGAGAAAAGGCACAGGCACCCAATAAGCAGAGCTCTAGTGCTAATCCACAAAGCCAAGGAAGTCGAAGCGACCAGGGATCGAAACCTGGACAGGGAACCAAGAAACCCTCAAAGAAGAGGAAAGGGAATCGCAATCGAAATCAACAAAACCCCCAATGTATGGTGACCAAGATACCAAATTCCAGTGTTCCTATCTCGCTCGACTGTGGAAAGAAACACCCGGAGAATGTAAAGCCGGCACGTATGTATGCTATACGTGTGGATGAAAGGACATTATGCAAGGCAATGTCCATTCAAAGCAGGATCTCCTCGAACGGCTCCACAAAGGCCACTGCTCCACAATTTCATGCCATGCAAGCCATGCAGAGGGCATTCTCGACCCCTCACCGAACATAGTAGAAGCCGCCCACGTGCCAATGCTCACTTAATGACATACACTAAGGAGGAAGTCGAGGCAAGCATGTCCAAATAGAACAACAGTCACCATCGTTGCCCATGTCCCCGCACGAGCATTATTTGATTCAAAATACACATACATTTGCATCAAGAGAATTTGTTAAACAAATACTACATCCTCAAGAGAGGATAGGGCAAGCCTTTAAGACAAACTACCATCGGTGATGTGTTGTTGTCTAGTCACCGGTTACGCCACGTGCCGGTGAGATAGCGTGGAAGAGAACTAAGTGCGGACCTAGTTGTTCTGAACTTGGTAGATTATGATGCGATCCTAGGAATGGATTTTCTAGGAAAGTATAATGCTACAATAGACTGTAGAAAGAAAAGGGTAGTTTTTCAGCCAGAAGGAGAACAGGCCTTTGAGTACATGGGTTCCACCTCAGGGACATCCATACGTTTTATTAGTTCTCTAGAAGCCTGACGATTGATGTCTAGCGGATGCACTAGATATTTGGCGTATGTGGTGGACAGGAACCAAGAGGGGAAACATCAACTAGAAGACGTTCCCATAGTCAAGGAGTTCTTAGACGTTTTTCCAGAGGAACAACCCGGACTTCCTCCAGATCGGGAAATAGCTTTTGAGATAGAGCTTCTCCCCGGCACCGCACCAATATCCAAAGTACCGTACAGGATGGCTCCAGCGGAACTGAAAGAGTTGTGGGTTCAACTCCAAGAAATGTTAGACAAAGGCTTCATCAGACCGAGTTTCTCGCCATGGGGAGCTCCGGTCCTCTTTGTCATAAAGAAGGACGGCACGCTTCGGATGTGCATAGATTATAGAGAGCTCAACAAAGTCACCATCAACAACAAGTACCCGTTGCCACGAATCGATGACTTGTTCGACCAGCTCAAGATTAGAGAAGAAGACATTTCCAGAATGACATTCAGAACTCGGTATAGACACTACGAATTCTTAGTGATGCCGTTTGGACTTACAAATGCCCCAGCGGCGTTTATGGACCTTATGAACAGAGTCTTCAGAGAGTATTTAGATAAGTTTGTTATTGTTTTTATCGATGACATCCTTATATACTTATGAGATCCACAGGAGCACGCAGAACATTTGAGGATCGCACTACACACATTGAAGAAACATCAACTATATGCGAAGTTTTCTAAGTGCGAGTTCTGGTTAGATAAAGTCCACTTCCTTGGACATGTAGTATCTAAGGAAGGAATCACCGTGGATCCCACAAAGGTTGAAGCGGTTGGGAAGTGGCCAGTTCCAAAGAGTGTTACGGAAATTCGAAGTTTCCTAGGATTGGCAGGGTATTATAGAAGTTTTGTGGAGGGATTTACTCATCTTGCAGCTCCTCTCACTGCCTTAACCAGAAAAGATAGAAGGTATGAATGGACAGATGGATGTGAATAGAGTTTCAGAGAGATCAAAAGAAGATTAATTAGTGCTCTAGTACTCACGATCCCAGAAGAGGGAGGAAAATTTGACATCTACAGTGATGCCTCAAAGACAGGACTAGGAGCCGTGTTGATGCAAAATGGCAAGGTCATTGCCTATGCATCTCGGCAACTAAAGGATCACGAGCGTAATTACCCAACGCATGATCTCGAGTTAGCCGCAGTAGTTTTTGCACTCAAGTTATGGCGGCATTACCTATATGGGGTTCAATACCAAATTTATACGGACCATCAGAGCCTAAAGTACTTCTTCACGCAGAAGGAGCTTAATATGAGACAAAGACGATGGCTTAAACTTGTGAAGGACTACGATTGTGAAATCCTTTACCATCTAGGTAAAGCCAATCGAGTAGCAGACGCTTTGAGTAGAAACCCAGCACTACGGACTCCAGTGGAGACCGAATTGTTGCCCAAGCAACTTCAACAAGACATTAATCTCCTAGACCTCAAATTAATCTCTGGTAAGTTAGCTTCTCTGAGGCTGCAGCCTGTGCTACAAGACGAGATACGAGAAGCTCAGAAAGGTGATCCAATTATGGATGGATACAGGAAGGAGATAGTAGATAATGCAAGGTCAAATTTTAGCCTTTCAAAGGACGGAATTCTCCTATACCAAAGAAGAATTTGTGTACCGGATCAAGAAGGGATCAAAAAGCAGATACTTGCAGAAGCGCACAGCACGCCATATTCCGTACACCCAGGAACCACCAAAATGTATCAAGATTTGAAACAACATTTTTGGTGGAGGCGAATGAAGAACGACATAGTTGACTATGTTAGTCCCTGCTTGACATGCCAGAAAGTGAAAGCAGAACATCAGAGACCAGCTGGAAGCTTACAGCCACTAGAGATCCCGGAATGGAAGTGGGAACACTTAGCCATGGACTTTGTGACCGGACTTCTGAGAACCAGTGAGGGATACGATGCCATTTGGGTAGTCGTGGATCAGCTAACGAAATCAGTGCATTTCATTTCGATCAAGATAACTTACTCCTTAGAGAGGTTAGCTGAGTTATACGTGGCTAAGGTAGTAAAGCTACATGGAGTATGAAGTTGCCATTAATCGAATTCTCGTATAATAATAGTTACCAAGCTTCCATCGGCATGGCCCCGTATGAAGCACTTTACGGAAGGAAGTGTAGATCCCCAGTTCATTGGTATAACACTCGGGAAAACTAGCTTCACATGACAACATTCGTTCAAGAGGCCATTGAGACAGTGCAAAAGATCCGTAGAAGATTAGAGACGGCTCAGAGCCGGCAGAAGAGCTATGCAGATAAACGACGGAGACCCTTGGAATTTTCTGTAGGGGACTCTATATTCCTAAAAGTCACACCAATGAAGGGTGTGATGCGTTTTGGGAAGAAAGGTAAGCTGAGCCCACGTTACATAGGGCCTTTCGAGATCATTGAAAGAATAGGAAAGGTAGCTTACCGATTAGCTCTACCACCAGAGTTGGCCTCAGTGCACAGTGTGTTTCATGTAGTAATGCTCCGGAAGTATATCTCGGATCCATCGCACGTGTTACAGTATGAGCCTATCCAGGCTCACAAAGATTTGTCGTATGAGGAACAACCAGTCACCCAATTCTAGCCAGAGAAGAAAGGAAACTCAGAAGTCGTAGTATCCCAATGGTTAAAGTGCAGTGGAAAAATCACAATGTTACAGAAGCCACTTGGGAAGTAGAAGAAGAGATCAGACAGAAGTACCCCCAGTTGTCCTCTTTAAGGAGGGGTGAATGTAATGACCGGGAAAATATTAAGTCAAATTCGGACAGTCCGGTATTTGATCGTAATTATTCCCGGAACAGAAAGTAGTAGAAATATTGATGTAATTAGGAAAGTGTTATGTAGAAACTTTATATACGGGGTAAAATCACCCAAAAAGTGTAAAGTTATAATACGAATATTTTTACTGAGAAAATTCGTAAATATCAGTTGTGAATAGTGAAATATCGGTTAAAAGTTAGAAATTTTAACAGGTATATTTTAGTTATGAAAAACTGAAATATTTGGTAAATGACCAGTTAGAAAAAGAGTAGAAATATTAGAAGTAAGGAAAATGACAAAAGTTCCTGAAACAGAATTTTCCTGAGTCAGTTAAAGCGGGAAACTGCAAAAAAAAAAAACGAGTACCGCGAGGGTACGCGTTTTGGGCAATTCTGGATAGGTTAAAATGAGAATTTCAGAAAAAGAAATTGACTATTGAGATACCCAAGAGAAGTGGGTTGAATATGAGAAATTTCACCCAGGGTGTGCATTCCAGAAAAGCAGTATAGAACCTGTACCGGGTGTGAAATTATCGGTACCGGAAAGAGACGTTTTTAAAAACGGAAAGTTTGGTCTCAATAAGAAAAATGTGGGGAACACGGAACCACTTAAATTAAGTGTGAAACTTAATTAGAATTAGTCAAATTAAATTATAGGAATTAAAGGGATTTCTTTAATTTAATTTAGAAAGAAATAAGAGATATTATTAGAAATAATATTATAATATTCATTATTACACTTTAAGAGGCCTACGGATGACATTAGAAGCCAAAATTGCTTCTTTTTCTAAGTGTGGCCGAGAGATAGAGGAAAGAAAGAGAAAAGAGAGAAAATCAAGGGAAATCAAGGAATCACCCGTTTTCGCCAAAATTTCTTCCGTTCAGTCCGGTAGAAACATAACCCGAGGCATTCTAGCAGAGAATCTCAACTTTTCAAGGTAAGATTTCGGATTTTTCATGAGAAATTGCTTGCTTTTTCATTTTTATGAATAGTAACTCATCTCGGAAAAAATCCGTAAAACGGAAAAACGAAAACGAGGTTTTGTTGGGGACTATGATAGGAGGTTAATGTGCAAGTATTGAAAGGATTGAACAATTTTTTTTTGGATTTGCACTAAAAATCCGAAAATCCCTTGAAATGTAGGAAATGTATTTTTGTTCAATTTATGTAGCAATTTGTGTTCAGGAATGTGAATATGGACTACAGGTACCGAAATCGGAAGTAAAACGAGTTATTGAAAACTCGGGAAACTAGAAAAAACAAGGCGAAACTCTGCCGAAATTTCTAAAAACCTAGTTAGTAAGCATCGAATTAGTAATCCAATTCTAGAGAATGGATAACAGTTTTAAAGCTTGGAAATGAATAGATTAAGATTCAGAAACCGAGATACACAAATATGTGTAAATTACCTCTTGAGCTAGAATTTAGCCTAGAGGGGTTAAGTTCGAAAATGAGTTGAAATTGGGTTTAGGAATCCAAGTATGAGAAATTTTGATGCTTGAAATAGGTGGTTAATACCTATTTCCACGGAACAGGTTTTGGCACGAGAGCCGAAGCAACAAGAAAGAACTTCCAATGAGCGGGAATCCCAGCGGATTACCGGTAAGTATAGACATATATGTTTGTCTGGACTCGAGTAAGCTGTAGTTAGACTTAGAACTATGAATTTACTTATGTTCCTAAGTCTATGTGATTACATGTGATTATACATGTTTGGAGGGCTTAATGCTCTAGATTGAAAAAGGGCGACATATGGTTACCCTTATGCACAGTTAATACTGACGGGTTGTCGGCCTCCTCAAGGGAGGGAAATCTCACAGTGTAGAGATTCTGACTAGACCAGATAGTAAGAAATGACCAGTAAAGTAAAAGACTGTCGGGTCGTCGGCCTCCGCAAGGGAGGAAAATCTCAAAGAGTAGAGATTCTGACTAGACCAGACAGTAAGCAGGGGCCCAGGCCCACAGAAGTAAGAACAAAAAGATAGAAAGTAGTTTAAAGCATGTTTCACATGAGCATATTTGCATCATAACTCTTAATGTAATTTCTATTAGTTTATGATGTATGCATGTTTATACTTGCTGAGCGTTAGCTCATCAGTTTACTCGTGTGCAGGTAACAAAGGTAAGCAGCCAGCCATATAGTGGTTTGCTTGATGGACAGGCGGAGGCAAGGATGGCGGAAATGTCATGGGTACACGGGAGTGGTCTCTACTACGCTCGCTTAGAAAACAATTTTCCGCTGCAGATTAATATAATGTAGAATACTAGTATGTATGTTCAGTTCTAAGAAGAAGATATTACAACCATTGTCTTAGTAAAGAACAACGGACTGTAATAAGTTAAGACAAGTTTTCGGGAACTAGTATGATATCTGAATCCTTAAAGTAATAGCAAGATATGTTATTAGTGTAACAACATAACATGTTAAGAACCCGAGGGTTAAAGTAAGGAAAAAAACAATTTACCCGCACATGAACGTAAATTAAAGAGACAATAGTCTAACAACAAATAATGGATTAGACTATAGCTTAGCCCATTAGTAGTAGTATAAGGAACGGCGACTGCGCCGCGAGGGCGCAGGTCGTCACACTTACTGCCTTCGTTCAAACATTTTGCTTAGAATCCTCTTATCATGCCACTGTTTGACCTTCTCTTTTTAGAGCTTTGCATTCTCATATGCTTGGAGTCAGAATTCATTTAACTCATTGAGCTATAAAAGCCTCTTCTCGCCAGCCACCCCAATGTCCAAATTCAACTGCTTAAGTGCCCAATGTGCCTTATGCTCCTGTTTGAGAGGCAAATGGCATGCTTTGCCAAACACCAACTGGTATGGTGACATGCCAATAGGTGTCTTGAACACTGTTCTATAGGCCCACAGTGCATCATCAAGTCTTTTGGACCAATCTTTCCTTGTGGGACAAATAGTTTTCTCCAAAATTGTCTTGACTTCTCTGTTGGAGACCTTGGCTTGCCCATTGGATTGGGGATTATAGCTCGTGGCAACTTTGTGCCTCACACCATATTAAGCAAGAGCGGTAACAAAATACTTGTTGTAAAAATGTTTCCCTTCATCGTTGATTACTGCTCTTGGTGTGCCAAATCTTGTAAAGATTTGCTTCCTTATGAAGTTCATCACCACCTTTGAGTCATTTGTGAGAAATGCAGCCGCTTCTACCCATTTTGACAAATAATCAATAGCCACAAGGATGTACAGATTCCCATAGAATACTATGAAGGGTCCATAACTCCACCTCTAGAATGTTGGTTAGGGACATCTCATGATGTCGAGAGATGTTACCTACCCTTTGACAATGATCACATGTAGCTGCAAATTTATGGGCATCCTTAAATAGGCTAGGGCAATAAAAGCTAGATTGAAAAAGCTTTGCTACTGTACGATCTCCCTTGAAATTGCCACCATAAGGAGAAGAGCGGCTTTGCCTCAGAATTTCTTCAATTTCTATTTCTGGGACACGTCTTCAAATAATCTGATCACCACACCCCTTAAACAGAAATGGCTCATCCTAAATGTGGGCCTTGATGGCATGTAGAAACTTTTTCTTCTGCGATTAGTTCAAGTCTGGAGGCAACATCCCATTCACCAAGTAATAGACAAAATCAGCATACCATGACACTTGAGATTTGGCAACTGTAAACAACTTCTCTCTCCAACCGAGACAGGTAATCAGCCACCTAGTTCTCTGTTCCTTTTCTATCCTTGATTTCCAGGTCAAACTCTTGAAGTAGGAGTACCCATCTGATTAGCCTTAATTTTGCATCTTTCTTCTTAACTAAGTATTTGATGGCCGAATGGTCTGTGAAAATAGTGACATTTGTTCCTATCAGGTAGGCTCAAATTTTGTCAAAGGCAAAGACAACCGCCAATAGCTCATTTTCTGTCATGGCGTAGTTCAATTGAGCTCCTGATAGGGTTTTACTAGCATAGTAAATTGAGTGAAATACTTTCTCTTTGTGTTGTCCTAAACAACCGCCACTGTCCAGTCACTTGCATCACACATTACTTCAAAAGAAATAGATCAATTAGGAGCCACAATGATAGGTGCGGAAACACGCTTCTTCTTTAACTCTATAAATGCTGTTAAGCATGCCTCATTGAAAATGAATTGGCTATCCTTCTCCAATAAACTACAAATAGGCTTAGAAATCTTTGAAAAATCGCTAATGAATCTCTCATAAAACCCAGCATGTCCAAGGAAACTTCTGAGTGCTTTTACATTTGTCGATAGTGGTAGCTTCTCTGTTATAGCGATCTTTGCTTTGTCAACTTCAAGGCCGTTCTTTGAAACTCTATGTCCCAGCATTATCCTCTCGTTGACCATGAAGTGGCATTTTTCCCAATTGAGCAATAAGTTAGTCTCTTCACATCTCTTCAAGGCTTTATCCAAGTTAGGTGGAAAATCATCAATATTTTCTCCAAAAACTGGGAAGTTGTCCATGGATAGCTCCAAGTATTGCTCCACCATATGAGTGAAGATACCCATCATGCATCACTGAAAGGTTGCCGACGTGTTGCAAAGGCCGAATGGCATTCTTCTAAAAGTAAATGTGCTGAATGGATAAGTATATGTGGTCTTATGTTGATCCTCCGGTGCAATAGCAATTTGATTATATCTAGAATATCCATCCAAAAAGCAATAATACTCATTCCCCGCCAATCTGTCCAACATCTGAACGATAATAGGGAGATGGAAATGATCCTTTCTGGTGGCCTTATTGAGCTTCCTATAGTCCTTGTATATCCTCCAGCCCGTTATAGTTCTTGTGGGGATTAACTCATTCTTTTCATTCTCTACAACAGTAATCCCCCTTTTCTTAGGAACACACTAGACTGGACTCACCCATGCACTGTCAGAGATTGGATAGATTATCCCCACATCTAACCACTTGATTATCTCCTTCTTGACCACTTCTTTCATGATTGGATTCATCCTTCTTTGTCCCTCTATAGACCCTTTTTTATCATCTTCCAAGAGAATCTCGTGCATGCAAAGTGATGGACTTATACCCTTTATGTCTGCTATAGTCCAACCAATGGCCCCTTGGAACTCTCTTAAAATCACGAGCAGCTTCTCCTCTTGATCCTTTGTCAATACAACAAAAAAAAAAAATGAATGGAAGAGTGGAAGATGCTCCTAAGTAGGCATACCTCAAATGCAGTGGCAAGGGCTTAAGTTCTAGGACTGGTGGTTCTTTGCTTGATGGCTGAGATGGCTTGTGTTCTCATTCAGCCAAGTCCAGAGACTCAAACTTTCTTACGTAACTTGGCATTGTTGAATTATCTAACCAATCTATTTGTTGAGCTTCTTCCTCATTCTCCTCAACGTTGTCGTGCTCAAACTTTTTTGCCACCAAAGAGTCAACAACTGAAATGGCTGAGCACTCCCCAATCCCATTTGGGAACTTCATTGCCTTAAACAAATTGAATGTGACCTACTTATCCTGTACCCTCATGGATAGTTCTCCTTTTTGTACATCAATGAGGGTGCGACCTATTGCAAGAAACGGCCTTCCCAAAATTATGGGCACTTCTCTATCCGTGTCATAGTCAAGAATAATGAAATCAATAGGAAAAATAAACTTGTCCACCTTCACTAGCACATCCTCAATCTTTCATTCTGAAAGTGCAATAGATATGTCTGCAAGCTAGATAGACACTGTGGTAGGCAATGCTTCTCCGATTTCCAACTTCTTGAAAATGGACATTGGCATCAAATTTATACTAGCTCTCAAATCACATAATGCCTTACTAAAGTATTGGTTTCCAATGGAGCATGGATGGTAAAACTTCCTGGATCCTTTATTTTGGGAGGGAGTATGTTTTGTAAAATTGCACTGCATTCTTTAGTCAAGGCCACCGTCTCAAACTCTCCAAGCCTGTGTTTTTTTATAACTAAGTCCTTCATGAACTTGGTGTAGTTTGGCATTTGTTCTAGGACCTCAACCAATGGTATGCTGATGTGTAGCTGCTTCAAATAAACTAAAAGCTTTCGAAACTGCTCATCTTGTTGCTATCTTTGAAAGCATTGAGGAAATGTGGAAGTGGTCTGTTGTTACTGTTGTCACTAGGTTTTTGCTGCTCTAGAATGCTGTGGAAATTATGTAGTATTCTACAGTGTAGAATTTGGTTTCCAATTCCTCAATTGTTCTCCTTGTGGCTAAGTTTGATTCTCTTCCTTTTGGATTGAAGTGGGCTCTGTTTACACAGCCTGGGCTCTTGCCTTTAGCTCCAGCTCTTTTCCACTCCTTAATGAAATAACCTTGCACTATTATTTTCCTTGTCTTCTTGGATCTTCGGTGTTGCTTGGGAGAGAACCTTTGAGGCTGGTTGCTCAAAGCATTAGCAATCTACCCAATCTAATTTTTTAAGTTCGTCAACGTTGCATCATGACTTTGAATCCTAATATCATTCCTTTTAATGTATTCTTTAAGCAAATTCTCCAAGGGGCTAGATTGATCTGCGGCTTGTGTTCTTTGTTGTTGTGGTGGATACCCTGGTGGATATGTGGGTATGTGATAAGCATTGGTTCCACTAGAACTTGCTCCTTGATTACACAATGCTAAGTTTAAATGTTGCCTCCACCCTTGATTGTGAGGATTTGAATAAGGATTGTTGTTCCTATTGGAGTTGGCCACATAACAAGCAGAGGTTGGATTGGAAGGGCAATCTTCATACAAGTGACCCTCTCCATAGTAAACACAAGAGACTCTAGTAGTTTGCACAGAATTTACTCATGCTGGCATGTTCATTGCTTTTATCATATTTGTCAAGGATGACACTTGAGCTGTGAGTACAGTGATGGCATCAACTTTATGAATTATGGATATCTTCATAGCATTAAGTCTCTCAGTTGGCCATTGATAATTGTTATTGGCCATCCTCTCTAAAATCTCATAAGCTTCATTGTAAGACTTGGCCAAAATAGCTCCACCCGCTACAATATCAACTATAGTCCTTGTTTGCTCATTGAGGCTATTATAAAAGATCTCCATTTGAATCCAATGAGGGATCCCATGATGAGGGCATTTCCGCAATAGCTCTTTGAATCTTTCACATGCTTCACACAGAGATTCCGCATCTGCTTGTTGGAATGTGGTAATGTCATTTATAAGCTTGGCATTCTTGGTTGGAGGGAAGTATTTCATGAAGAACTTCTCAACCAAATCATTCCATGTCGCCACTGAATCTAGTGGCAAAGAATTTAGCCATGATTGAGCTTTATCCCTCAAGGAATAAGGGAATAACTTTAACCTTAATGCGTCTTCAGTCACCCCTAGTAGCTTGAAAGTATCACTCACCTCCATGAATTGTCTGAGGTTTGGAACATTTGGAACATCACGGGCTTGAGCTGAAAATGAGGTGCCTGAATATCTTGCCTCACTATGCTAGGGTTAAGCCCATGTAAAATAGGCATGACATATTTGTGAATAGCCATGTCTCTGTCATCTACCAATGTTGGCTGGGGGACAGGATTGTTGGCATTTACTTGTTGCCCATTATTTCCCTAATTTACAGCTGCTCCCTCTACCATATCTTTGAGAACATCCAAGCCTTGTTGCTCCTTTCCCCTAGCTAAGAATGTCCTTTCAATCTCTGGATCCAAGGGTAGCAACTCGCGGTCTCACTGGTTATTCATGCAAAGAATTCCAGAAGCCTAAAAGTGACCACAAATCAAGAAAGTTATAGAATAAGTAAACAAACCAAAAACAAAATAACTTCTACAAATACTTTCAATGATTTCAATCCCCAGCAACGGCGCTAAAAACATGTTGTGTGAATCCGCAAGTGCATGGATCGTACAAGTAATAAAGTGTACCAAAGTACATATATTGTCTCATAGAGATTGAATCACCGAAAATATGTGTTGGAAGTTATGTAATCAACAAATCAAGTAAAGAATGAGTTTAACAAAAATTCACGAAAATGACGTAAATAAATGGGTACAAAATAAATGTGGTCAAAAGTGACTAAAAATAGCAAGAATGTAATTATGGGTTGTAAATCAATGATGAAAATGAGCTAGGTCTCCTAACTTTCCCCTCAATTGCAGGTATGATGGAAAATGTTACCAAAATTCTACAGCATTTACCACCCCTATTAACAGAAACTCCTTTACTGCATAAAATTCTTCCAAATAAATTATGACTAAAGATTCTTTAAACCATTTCCAACATATTTCTATGTGAATCCAGTTCCTAGAATGCAGATCTAAGGTCAAGTTTCTTTAAGTTATGAAAGGTGAATAATATATTCCTATACCATCCATTAATCAACAACTAAAACAAGGTTATGTTAGATCTGACTAAAATTAACCATTTTAGTATTAATCTTAATCTTGTATCCTGTAATTAATGGCCAGTCAAGAATAGAAATAAGCATTAACGCACATGAATGAACAAGAATAGTAACTCAATAGCATTTTAGAAACAAATTGTCATTCTTACAACCTTGGTTCCATTAGTAGGCCTAGGTAAAATAAATTAGTTCATACTGAGATTTATAAGATCTAAAATTCCAGAATATTCCATGGCAAAATTAATATCCAAATAACAAAAGAGAATTAAGCTAACAGAAAGAAGAAATAATTTCAACTGGATCTTAGATCTCTCGTTGTCTGGCCTTGCTTCCTTCAACCTTCTACCTTCTGCCTTCTTTCCTTCTCTCACATCTCTAGTACTTTTCTTTTCTGGAGGAGGTACTGTGTGTACTGCTCTTCTCTCTATTTTTCCTTACGTACTTGGCGGCTCTTTTTTTCTCTCTTCAGAAACAATCCCTACTAGGGCAACAAAAGAGGCTGAGGTGTCACTTGATGATGGATGCAGTGGTCAATAATGACACTTGCTCAACCAGCTCACACGAGTTTTTTGTCTACTTTCTCCAAGTAGTGCGCTAATGTCATCCATGTGCCAGCTATTCCCAGAATGCTGTAGCAAAATGCTATGGCATTCAGCTTAAGAATTTCTTGCAAACCGCACACACAAATCTTAGTCAATTTTCTACCTCTTTTAATCCAAAATTCCTCCACTTTACTTCGTGAAGAGCACAAACACAGGATTCAGCCCAAGTAAGAATAAAACTTGAGAATCTAAGTTAAAACACAAAAGAAACCAGTTAAACAACTCTTGGCTAAGCATATTTTGAGCTAGAAAATCATAAGATAACTTTAATTTCTTAGAGTTATTAATAGTCATGTGAACTTACAGATAGTTCCTACTTCCTGAGCGAAAGCTAATTATAAAGTATTTATATTGTAGGTAAACAACCTGCATCAAAGACTTGATGGACTGTTGGCAAGGCAGTGGACGAATGGTGTGGGGATTGGGGAATGGATATTGCACACAATTATTTCTGTAACAGTTTAAAGTGTTAAATAGTTTTGTTAAGAAAGACTCTGACATTCTATGTTAGAAGTTTGTAATATAAATGTTAAGTTTATGTAAGCTAGTAGGATTTGAGAAGCAAGTATATACTTGTTTATATATTTATGCTTTTAAAAAAGGAATTGTTTTAAGAATAAACATTTTAATATGTTCAAAAAAGGAAAACCAGAACTTATGTTATTATGATACAACATTTTGGGAGAGAAAATAACTTATGATATAGCATTTTAAGATAAAAGAAACTTATGGTCAAAATGATATATCATTTTGAGGAAAAGAGACTTATGTTCAAAATGTTATAGCATTCTAGAAAAAAAGTTCTGCAAATTTCTCAAAGGTTTCAAAAAGTAAAAATATATTAAAATTAGTTACAATGATGGCCATCTAGTAGGATCATCACAGTTGGTATCAGAGTCGGTATCCTGTCATCCTACTTCACACCGTCACATGTCTATTCCACCATAGCCTAAGTAAGTAGAATTTATAAGAGTAAATCAGCTTTATTTCCCATGGTGGAATTTAATGTTAAAAACTATATACATATAGGATTATAGTATCATATATGGGCATCCTCCTCTACACTACCACCAAATGGAGTTCCATATGATCCATTATGGCACAGCTAGTTATAGTTTTCAGAACTCCAATTCGAGCGACTATGACGGTGAGACCCACGTAGGGAGGACACGGGAATTCATAAGAAGTATTGGACTGCGTTAGCCACTATACAGTAAGTACGAGGGGCTAGGACCTGGTGGAGAAGCGTGGAAGTTGATTCCAGACAAATGGAATGGGAGCAATTTCAGCATCATCTCCAGCAGTGGGTACACTTCCAATGCCTTAGCCAGTGCTTGAGGTACATGAGTTGTATAAGATTTTTCTTAGGCAAGTTTTAGTATGGGGTGCGCAGGCCGGTGAGCCAATGGTATCATATCATCATTGATTTCTACATGAGTTGGTTATGAGCTGTCCGTTCCATCTTAACGCGGAAGATCTATGCCTCTTGTTCCTCAGAGGAACGCCTAGATGGATTGGAGATGTAGTAGATCTCTATTAGCTCATTCTAGATTATCATCAGATAGTAGAGTTAGTACTTGAGATAGGGGTTATATTTGATCCAGCCATGGAGCCAGTAGACGTGGCCCAGTAGCCCGAGGAGGGGATACCAACTCCTCCACCAGTTGTGCCTCCTCCCGCCGAGGACTTTGTCGGAGATGACGATGAGGACATGGTCATGGATGAGGACTAGGAGCATTCCTCACCTTGAGCATTTAGTTGTACTTTTGTATAGGACTCACTTTTGATGTATAGTGGGAAGTGGTAGCCACTCTCACCTAGTTCTGACTTGGTATTTTGCTCAAGTATTATGGGAAGTGGTAGCCACTCCCAATAGATGCTATTGTGCAGCAGTTGTATACAGATGATAATACATGTATACGATATGGGAAGTGATATACAAAATACACTCCCAATAGTTTTGTACCAAAGTTAAGTTATATGAGAAATCAAGCTTATCTAAAATTAACAGTTTATCTTTGTATCAAATTAAAGTTTTTCTTATGCGAATTAAAAGCATATTTTTAGTTCAATAAGATTATGTAGAAAGTTAGTAAGATTACAAGTATCCGTTGCCGTAAATCAATGATTTATTCAATCAATTGAAGGAAGCTGTGCATATTTCTAAGATAGATTTGCATTCAGGTTACCACCAACTTCAAATTAAAGAAGGTAACGTATTGAAGACAACCTTTAAGACTCGTTATGGACACTATGAGTTCCTCGTGATGCCATTTGGATTGACTACTGCTCCAGCAACATTCATGGACTTGATAGACCGAATATTTAAGGATTTCTTGGATAAGTTCATCATTGTCTTCATATTCTTCGAAACTACCAAATGAAATTAAACCCAACTAAGTGCGCATTTGGTGTGGAGTCAGGTTAATTTCTTGGTTTCATGGTGAACCACCGTGGAATCAAGGTTAATCCTGCAAAGATCAAAGCGTTGCTAGAAATGAAATCCCCTCATTCAAGAAAAGAAGGTCAATGATTAACTTGAATGGTAGCTGCACTCGACAGGTTCGTTGCTCGGGCAACTAATAAGTTTCAACCGTTCATTCAAGTTATCAAGAAGGGAAAATATTTTGTGTGGGAAAAAAAATATAAAAAAAGCATTCAACGACCTTAAGGCAAATTTGGGTGAGCCTCTGCTCCTTACAAAGTCAAAGCTCGATGAGGAACTCTATCTCTATCTTGTAGTGTCTGAGCTTGTAGTCAGTGCAATATTGATTCTGGAAGAAGAAAAAGTGCAATGGCTGATTTATTATGTTATTAAAGCCTTGCTAGACGCCGAAACATGTTATGCTAAAATGGAAAAGTTGGCCTTAGCATTGATCATGGCTTCATGAAAGCTACGACCATACTTTCAATCTCACCCGATAACAGTCTTAACGAATCATCCTTTGAGGCAAGTCCTTCAAAAGCCAAACACGTCTGGGCGATTAACAAAGTGGTCAATTGAGTTGGGGGAGTATGAAGTGAAATACAAACCAAGGATGTCCATTAAAAGACAAGCGTTAGCAGATTTTGTAGCGGAGTTCAACTATCCGTAGTGGTGGAAAACGAAGAAGTCACGATTTGAGTTATGCAAGGTAAAGTACTAGAGGATCTGCAATCAAGTCAAGCCTCAGTTCTCAAAAAATTGTTTGGCCCAGTGTGGCGGTTGTATGTGGATGGAGCATCAAATATTAATGGGTGCAGGGCAGGGCTGATTCTGATAAGCGTAAAAAATGATAAGATCCGCTATTCCTTGCGGTTTGCTTTTAAAGTTTCTAACAATGAAGCTGAATATGAGGCATTACTTGCAGGACTAAGGCTTGCTCAAGAATTACAGATTGAAAATTCAAAGATATATAGCGATTCCCAGTTGATAGTGAGCCAAGTCCAAGAAGAATTTTAAGTAAAAGAGGAGAACATGGCTTTGTATTTGCTAAAAGTGAAAACTTAACTTGACAAATTCAAGTGCAATGAGTTAGAGTAAGTACCCTGAGCCAAGAATATGGAAGCATATTGTCTTGCCCGCTTGGCATCAGGAATGGATGAAGATCAACTTGGAAATGTGCCAATTGAGGTCCTAGAGCAATCAAGTATAGCTACGCAAGTCGAAGTCTATACGTTAAGCTTCAAAGATGTGAGTTCATGGATCACTCCTATATTCCTGTACTTGTCAACAGGAGAATTGCCCACAGAGAAAAATGAGGTGAGGAGGCTTAGGTACTTTGCTAATCGATTTCTAATTATCAATGGGAAGTTGTACAAGCGAGGTTATTCTTTGCCCTACCTTAGGTGTTTAGACAAGTATGAAGCCAATTACATGATGAGGGAAACTCATGAAGGAATTTGTGGGAATCACTCGGGTGGAAGGTCGCTATCACAGAAGGAACTTCACCAAGGGTATTATTGGCTTACCATGCTAAAAGATGTGATGGAGTTAGTCAAAGTTTACGATAAGTGTCAACATTAGTCACATATTCCAAGGCAACCGGGAGAACCCTCAACTTCTGTTTCAAGCTCATGGCCATTTGCTATGTGGGGAATTTATATCATTGGAACACTTCCACTCGCCAATGGACAATACAAGTATACACTTGTTGCAATTGACTACTTTACCAAATGGGTGGAGGCTCAAGAGTTACTGCGAATCACGGAAGAAAATGTAACCAACTTCATTTGGAAATCAGTCATCTATAGGTTTGGAATACCATATTTGATCATCACTAATAATGCTCGGCAATTTGATAATGAAGAAATAAAGAGTATATGTAAACAAATGGGGATCCATAAGAGCTACTCTTCACCTGAGCATCCGCAAGCCAATGGTCAAGTTGAGGCTGTGAATAAAACTACAAAGGAGAATCTGAAAAAGAAGTTGGAGAGTTTGAAAAGTTCATTGGTAGAGGAGCTACCGCTAGTGCCATGGGCTTATCGCACCATAAGTAGAACCTCTATTGGTGAGACACCATTTTCCATGGCATATGGAGTAGAATCAGTGATCCCAATAGAGGTCGGAATGCCCACATATCGAGTTAAAGCCTATGACAAAGATCAAAATAATGAGGAGCTCTGCACTAATCTCGATCTTGTGGAAGAAAAAAGAGAACAAGCAACCATCTGAGCAGCCGCATACCAATAAAGTGACAGCTTGGTACTACAACACGAGAGTTAAGGAATTGAAATTCAAGGAAGGTGGCTTGGTTCTTAAGAAAGTTAATCAAAGCACGAAGTAGTCAAGTGATGGTGTGCCTGTGCCAAATTGGGAGGGGCCATATAACGTTATCAAGGTCATTCACCTTGGAACACATCAGCTTGAGGATAAGTAGGGCAAGGTGTTGACTCACCCTTGGAACGTTGAACACCTTAGGAAGTATTATCAATAGTTAAAAAGTTTGAAGTTGAGTACGTGTTTGTACTTCGATGTGACGCTGAGTTTGTCAGGCAAAACACAATATTACTAAATAAAGTTGAAGGATTTGCTAATTTCTTTTTTTTAATATTTTGTTTCTCATTTTGGTCAATGTGACAAAGAAAATGGGAGGATAGAAGTATATCAACTCAAAAAAAAAGAGAGGAAAAGGGAAAAGAGTTTCAGCTTGGAAAAACGCGACCCCAAGTGGGCACAGAAAAATCCAAAGAGCTTTGGCTCTGAAAATCTCAAATCCAAGTGGGCATGGAAAAAAAAGGAACAACTCGACCCTAGGTGGGCATGAGAAAATCCAAAGAGCTTCGGCTCGAAAAAACCCGACCCCAAGTGGGCACGGGAAAATAAAAGAAAAAGGGAACAATCCAACTCCAAGTGGGCACAAGAAAATCCAAAGAGGAAAAGCTTTGGCTTGAGAAAGCCTAAGCCCAAGTTGGGCTTGGGAAAATCACGAAGCCAAGGAAATATTATCATGAAAAAACCCAACCCTAAGTGGGAACTGGAGAATTCAAAAACAAAAAAAAAAAAAAAAAAAAAAAAAAAAAAAGCGTAGGTTTGCCATATTGAAAATAACTATATTTAATCATGATCGTACATAAGAGCAAGCATGAAGAATAAAGTGCAGAGTTTAAAAAGAAAATTTTCTAGTTGTTGCTTGGTGGATCGATACTTAGAGGATCGCTACTTGGTGACTTTCCAAATCTTTCATAGGTTCAATAATCTCATCATCAGGGTTGAAGTTATTTGGTGTAGGTGCCGAAGGAATCAAAACAACATGAGAACTACTAAGAGGATCAAAGGAGAGATTAAGATCAAGGTCTTTTTCATAGAAAATGATTGCCTTCTTTGCTTCTTCATAGCCCTTCCAAAACTTGTCTTCAGCAAGCTCGACTTTATCAGCCTCGTACTTGGCATGGCAGAGCTCTAAGTCTTTCTTCACTCGCTCGAGTTCCCTTTGAGACATATCAAGAGCCACTTTAGTCTCCACAAGAGTCTTCCTATAATTTTGAGAGGAGATCAGAATAGCATTGTATTTAGATTTCCAACCATAAGAGATGCTTTCCGTTTATGCAATTAATTTCTCAGATGGAAGCAATTTCTCTTGTCTCGCCTTGAAGCGGTCTAGAGATTCCTTTAATTTTAGTGTAATTCCTTTTGCCTGTTCAAACATTTCTTTTGTTCGAGAGTTGTACACAAGAAGATCTGCAAAGAGCTAAAAAAATAAAAAAGGAGGGTTAAACAAAATGGGTTTGGAAAGTCTGAGCGCAATTTGGGCTCGAAAAATCCCAACATTAAAAAAGGAAGGAGAGAGATAAAGCTAAGCCCAATTTGGGTTCAAGAAATTTCAATGAAGAAAAGGTGGGGTTTACCTTAGTAATCTGGCACTCGATTAAATTAGCCAAGTTATGGGCTTCTCATTTTTTAGCTCCGTCAATATGATCGCGAGGCGCAAATTTCTCCATCTTTTTCAGCATTGGAACATGGCAAGGGTGGATGGACAAGCGAACCAACCCATTAGTTACAACATCTAGAATGGAAGTATTTTTAGAGGTTTGGCCAGGTTCGTGATTCAAAGACTTTTTTGTTAGGAATAGTGTCCTAGAAGCATGAAATGTAAAAGGATATTTATTATTTATTTTATAAAAGAGTTTATTCATCATTTTATGTGCATATATTTATGAATATTTTACGAATATCAAATAAACTTTCTTGATTATTTATGTAACCTTAAACATGGTATATAAGTGTTGTATACGAGTGGATAATGTTTAAGGATAATAATCAAAAGTAATTGTTCATAATGAATTTAATTAAGGTTCGGAATCTTTAATTAAAACATTATTAATACATATCATTCCCATTTAGAGTGAAACGGTGTTATCCGCACTATTAATATGGCGAGATATTAAATGAGTGTATTTCGCATAATGAGATTATGTGGAACATGGACACAGACACAATATGAATTTCTAATAATTTTCGTTAACCATAGAAATTCTAATCGAGTCTACCGATGGTCATCTATAGGATGATCTTAAGCCTGAGTTCTTAACAAACTCCTATTTATGGATTTATGTCTTTTGATTTACTCGGTACGGATTCCGAGACCCTGAATCATATTCCTTGTATTTTGGAGACATAATGAAATAGGTAGCTGGGAATGTTATTATACGAGATAGAATCTATTCCTTCTTGAGAAAGAAGCAGATAAATAATTCTCTTGAGTGTTCATTCGGTACTTGGATTAGTAAGAGTGCTCTGGTTCATGAATGTGTTCTATGAATCACTATCCATTAGAGACTCAATGGTACTCAAGGATAAAGATGTAATTAGTGAGGTTAACGGATTCTACCTGACTCTAATTATGAATTATTTATGGAGGATTGATCTATATGTAATGAGTATATCAAATGGACACTTCGCAGTTTAGAAGTAATTAATGTCTATAATTTTGAGAGTTCAATTCCAAGTTTATAGTGGAGTAACTATTGGAATTAATAGAATTATATAATTAATTAAAGTATTTAATTAATTATTAATTTTATTAGAGCTCAGAATTATAGGTCCATTAGTCCCCGCATCGTCCTTGTAATTCTACCAGACACAAAGAGCAAAATGGGAATTTTAGAATCACAGAATTCTAAAATTAAATACTCAAAAAATAATTAATTGAGAATTAATTATTATTTAAATTTGAATTTGAACATATCTAGATTTATCCATTTAAACTTATTTGATATGTTTAATTTAGAATTCAAATTAATTTAAGTTTGACTTAAATTTGCATTTGAATCTGAATTAAAATTGGACTACTGGATAAAGGATAACATCTCTTCCTTCCCCATCTGATATAACACACAGGGATAAAACCCTATAGTATGGTCGGCCACCCTAAGGATAAAGGGAAAGAATTTTTTGTTCAAAATTCAAAATTAGAGATAAGGATTTGACTCTATTTTGAGATTTGACTTCTACTCTTTAAATATGAGAAAGATAGAAAATTGTAGACACAATTTTTAACATATTTTCAGCCCTAAATTTTCTGTGTGGCCGAATTTCTCATAGACGAAAAAAGAGAGCAAAATTTTTCTCCAAAAATTCCACATCGTGCATGCGTTGGTGTTTGTGAAAATTCGAGTGTTTCAGAAACCTACTTTGTCTCACGTGTGCCCACACACACGTCTTTGTAGAATTAAGGAATTGACGTGGAAGACTTTGGTATTCTAAACACAAAGCTTGGAGCAAGGACTGTTCATGGTCAAAGAAATTCAAGTTATCATCCAAGTCGGCTTCCAGACATTCAATTTTTGTTATACACGATCCGCTGTTTCCACCACGCTTTCGCCGCCGAATTCGATTTGCCAACCAATAATTGGTATCAGAGCGGTCTATAGACGATATTAATTTATGCTTCGATATTTGATACTCATAATTGATATTAAATATGTCATATTTAATTATGTATGTATGTGATGAGTAGGTACTTGCATTTATGGATGTTTTAATTTTGAATCAAAAAGGAAGCCCTGAAGATCAAGTTTGAAGCCTTCAAAGAAACCAAGAAATCTGCCAAGAAAATTCCAGAAAACGCGTCCCAACGCGGCCAGGACACGGCCCAGCGAGCTGCTAGGCCGCAACCCAACGCGCTCCCAGGCCGCAGCGCAGCGCATCCCAGCCCGCGGCCAGGCCGAGGCCCAGCGCACGGCCCAGTGCTCCCCAGCGCGGCTCTTGGCCCAGGTTCGGGATTTGATCCCAAACGGGCCCGAAGGTTTCTGAAACCCTCGTAACGCGTGCTGACGGGCCTGAAAAAGTTCCGGATCCCAAGGAAGGTGAAATCCAACCCGGAGACAAAGAATGAAGCCGAAGAATGAAGAATTCAAGAATCGAAGACCCATTGATGTAACGGAAGAATATAATTATTGTAATTATTTATTTACTCGATTCGATTGAGTTGTAATTTATTTTTCCATGGGACTCGGTCAAATCCATCTCAATAGTTGATTGCATATATTTATATTTTATGTTGATAATTATATATTATATGTCCATGCATATAACATGCCATATAGATATAATGTGCCTACTCATATGTTTTATAACATGCCATGCATACACGCGCATTCGTTATTGTTTATTTTATTTATTATAAAAATGTTTTAGAAAAATAAAATAAAATAAGAACCATGCGCTGAAAATCGATTTAATATGATTAAATTGATTTAAGGTGCAAAATTGATTTGCAAAATAATGTTACATGTGAAATTGAATTTAAGAGTTAAATTTTGGAATTTCACATATCCGAAAAATAAATTGTTTATTTTTCGATTTGAAAATCATGAGATGTTTTTTCAAACAAAATACATATTTGCAAAATAATGAGTGGGAGAGGGTTGTTTGACAATACGACCCACTAGTCTCTGTCGTTAGTGCAACACCGTGAGATCCGGAAAGGGGCTTTGCGGCGACATTGAATCGCCCTCCTAAAGGAGAGTGACCTAGCCGGATCAATAACAAGGTTGGCTTCCTAGAGATAAGATTTCAGGATGTATTTCTGAATTGACTACCCAAAGGTAGCAATCCGGAGTTAAGTCTATGGGATCTGAAACGGTGGGTTACACTCATAAAATATAATCAAATATGTTGGTTATATTTTGACTGAAAATAACGGTAGTTAATAAATATGAAAATATGAGATATTTTGACTATATTTATTAACTGAGAGGAGTCTCAGTCTAATTGGCATATAACTTGACTACCCAAAGGTACACTTTGTATGTGGAAATTTAGATTATCGTTGGCACCTAAAATTAAAACATGATTTATGAACGTTTTTTCATGTGCATCATGCATCATATTTAATTGTGCCAAAATTAACATGCCTTGATATTCATGCACATAAATTGATTAGATGAATATCCTATTTATTTCCAGCAATATGTCGAATCCCATTATCACACTACTAGCGACTGAAAAATTAGACGGTGATAACAATGCTAAGTGGAAAATTAACATGAACATACTATTGGTCTGCGAAGACTACAAATTTGTCCTAGCGGAGGAATGTCCTCCTGAACCCGCGGCAAACGCATCCAAAACCATTCAGGAGCCTTATGATCGATGGATTAAGGCCAACAACAAAGCAAAGTGCTTTATGCTGGCAAGTATGAGCGATGTGCTTCGCAAGAAGCATGAGGAGATGGAGACTGCTTATGAGATAATGGAGTCTCTAGAAGCCATGTTCGGCGCTCCCTCTGAAAAGGCTCGTTTGATGCCGTAAGGGCTTTCATGAATGACAAGATGAAGAAAGGTTCTTCAGTTAAGGCACATGTTTTGAACATGATTGATCACCTCCACAATGAAGAGCTCAATGGTGCCAGAATCGATGAAGCCACCCAAGTTGGAATCATCTTGGAAAGCCTATCCCCTGACTTTCATGAGTTCATGAACAACTTTGTTATGAACAAGAAAAAGTCCAATCTCACGGAACTCATGAATGACCTGTAAAACTTCGAATCCACCAACAAAAAAGGGGAGGAGAAGCAAATGTTGTAGTTGCAGGAAGTTCTAGTAAATAGAAAAGAAAGAAGTAGAACCAGGGAAAAGTATAGAAGGGAAAGAACAAGAGGCCCAAGAAGGTAAGGGGCTCCATCCACAAACCCAAAGGAAAATGTTTCCACTGCAATGGCGAAGGGCACTGGAAGAGAAACTATCACAAGTATCCCGAGGAGCTGAAAAAGAAAAAGGAACAAGAGTCTTAGTTCTTACACCGTGCTAGCCGATGGGGACTACACAATGAAAGTGGGCAATGGGGCAAGAGTTTCGGCAAAAGTAGTGGGAGAAGTTAGACTTCGTTTTAGTTAAAATAAATTTTTAGTTTTGAACAATGTTTATTTTATTCCAGACATTCGTAGAAATTTGATTTCTATGGCTAAGTTATTTGAAAAATTATTTAAAGTTTATTTTGATAATGAATTTGTTCATATTTCTCGAAATGGTTTAAATATTTGTTCTGGACGTCTGGATGATGGTTTATATTGTGTGAAACCAATACCTAACTCACTGCTTAATACTGAAATGTTCAGAGTTGCCGAACCTAAGAATAAAAAGCAAAAGATTTCTCATGATAACAATACATATTTGTGGCATCTTAGGCTTCGTCATATTAACCTAAAAGCGATTGAACGACTGGTAAAGGATGGTCCTTTACGCAAGGATAGTGAGCTTCCAGTCTGTGAATCTTCTTTGGAAGGTAAAATGACCAAGAGGCCTTTCACGACGAAAGGAGAAAGAGCTACAGAACCTCTTTAGTTGATACATTCAGATGTATGTGGACCATTAAACATCCAAGCTAGAGGAGGTTGCGAATATTACGTCACCTTTATTGACGACTATTCGAGATATGGTTATGTTTACCTGATGCAACGGAAATCTGAAACTTTTGGAAAGTTTAGAGAATTTTGAGCAAAAGTTAAAAAACAATTAGGTAAACCAATCAAGACACTTCGATCAAATCGAGGGGGTGAATACCTGGACCAAGAGTTCCGAGATTTCTTGATTGAAGAAGGTGTGGTATCCCAATTGACGGCACCCGGTACACCACAGCAGAATGGTGTAGCCGAAAGGAGATATTGGACTTTGCTTGACATGATGAGATCAATGTTGAGTTATTCTTCACTGCCTAATTCGTTCTAGGGTTATACCCTAAAAATTGTTGCCTACATTCTGAATAGAGTACCATCTAAGTCTGTACCTACAACACCCTTAGAGTTGTGGTGCGGTCGAAAACCTAGATTCATACACGTGCGCATATGGGGGTGTCCAGCACATGTGCTGAAGGGAAAGACTTGGAAGTTGGAACCCAAGTCAGAAGTATGTATGTTTGTAGGATATCTCGATGGGACAAAGGGAGGTTTCTTTTATAGTCCTGAAGATCAAAAGGTGTTTGTATCGACAAATGCCACATTTCTAGAGCATGACTATATGATAGATTTTAAGCCCAAAAGTAAGATAGTAATAGAAGAGTTACTTTCCGATGAGATCGGACCAAAATCGACAAGAGTTGTCAGACCACTCAAAGAAAAGTCCACAGTTCCTGATCAGACTCCTACGACACCTCATCGTAGTGGGAAGGTAAGCAGGTTACCCGACCGTTATACCGGGAAAGCCCAAATCGTCACAGCTGATGACAGTAAGGAAGATCCATCGACGTTTAGGGATGCGATGGATGATTTTGATAAGGAAGAATGGCAAGCAGCTATGAAGCTCGAGATGGAGTCCATGCACTCTAACTCAGTCTGGCAACTTGTAGATCTACTCAAAGGGGTAAAACCCATTGGATGCGAGTGGATCTTCAAGAGAAAGAGAGGAGCGGATGGAAAAGTAGAGACTTATAAAGCAAGGCTAGTGGCTAAGGGTTATACTCAAAAGGAGGGAGTTGACTATGAGGAAACTGTTGGTTGCCGAATCGAATTCGGCGGCGGAAACGCAGCGGAAAGGCGGATCGTGTATAACAAAAATTTTCATAAAACTTTTGAGATACTCTATAGATTATATTAATTTATGCACGAATAAATTAATCTCATTAATTTATATCATTCAAGGTTCAACCGAAAAATACCTGGTAGCCGACTCGGATGATAACTTGAATTTCTTTGATCACGAACAGTCCTTGCTCCAACCTTTGTGTTTAGAATACCAAAGTCTTCCACGTCAATTCCTTGATTCTACATAGATGTGTGTGTGGGCACACGTGAGACAAAACAGGTTTCTGAAACACTCAAATTTCCACAAACACCACGCATGCACGATGTGGAATTTTTGGAGAAAAATATTTTTAACTCTTTTCCCTATATGAGAATTTCGGCCACCACCTTTCTTCGGGCTGAAAAAGTGTTTTAAAAATTGTTTCACAATTTTCTATCTATCTCATATTTAAAGAGTAGAAGTCAAACTTCAAAATAGAATCAAATCCTTATCTCCAATTTTGAATTTTGAACAAAAAATCCCTTCCCCTTATCTCTTTGATGGCTGGCCACCCTAGGGATTTATCCCTATGTGTGTGGCGCCTAAATCAGATAGGGAAGGAAGAGATTTTATCCTTTATCCGATGGTCAATTTTAATTCAATTCAAATTAAATTTAAGTCAAACTTAAATTAATTTAAATTCTAAATTAAACAACTTATCAAATAAGTTTAAATGGATAAATCTAGATATGTTCATATTCAAATTTAAATAATCTCATTATTTAAATAATAATTAATTCTCAATTAATTATTCTTGAGTATTTAATTTTAGAATTCCGTAATTCTAAAATTCCCATTTTGCCCATTGTATCGGTAGAATTACAAGGACGTGGCGGGGACTAATGAACCTATAATTACGAGCTCCAATAAAATTAATAATTAATTAAACACTTTAATTAATTAATTAATTCTATTAATTCCAATAGTTACTCCACTATAAACTTGGAATTGCACTCTCAGAATTATAGACATTAATTACTTCTAAACTGTGAAGTGTCCATTTGATATAGTCGTTGCATATAGATCAATCCTCCATAAATAATTCATAATTAGAGTCAGGTAGAATCCGTCAACCTCTCTAATTACATCTTTATCCTTGAGTACCATTGATTCTCTAATGGATAGTGATTCATAAAACACATTCATGAACCAGAGCGCTCTTACTAATCCAAGTACCGAATCAACACTCAAGAGAATTATTTATCTGCTTCTCTCTCAGGAAGGAATGGATTCCATCTCGTATAATAACATTCCCAACTACCTACTTCATTATGTCTCCAAAATACAAGGAATAGGATTCAGGGTTTCGGAATCCGTACCGAGTAAATCAAAAGACATAAATCCATAAATAGGAGTTTGTTAAGAACTCAGGATTAAGATCATTCTATATATGACCATCGGTAGACTCAATTAGAATTTCTATGCTTAACGGAAATTATTAGAAATTCATATTGTGTCTCAAGTCCATGTTCCACATAATCTCATTATCACGAAATACACTCATTCAATATCTCGCCATATTAACAGTGCGGATAACACCGTTCCATTCTAAATGGGAATGACATGTATTTATAATGTTTTAATTAAAGATTCTGAACTTTAATTAAATTCATTATGAACAATTACTTTTGATTATTATCCTTAAACATTATCCTCTCGTATATAACACTTATATACCATGTTTAAGGTTACATAAATAATCAAGGAATTTTATTTGATATTCATAAAATATTCATAAATATATGCACATAAAATGATGAATAAACTATTTTATTAAATAAATAATAAATATCATTTTACATCTCATGCTTTCAGGACACTATTCCCAACAGAAACTTTCTCGCCCGTAGCTATGCTTAAGTCCATCCGGATACTCCTAGCCATTGCAGTATATTTTGACTATGAGATATGGCAGATGGATGTCAAGACAGCTTTTTTGAATGGCTATCTTGATGAAACCATCTATATGGATCAGCCATAGGGTTACATAGTGGAAGGCCAATAGCAGAAGGTCTGCAAACTGCAAAGGTCCATTTATGGACTGAAGCAGGCTTCTAGATCATGGAACATCAAGTTTGATGAGGCTGTAAAGTCTTATGGATTTGATCAAAACATTGATGAACCACGCGTCTACAAGTACAAGAAAGAAGAGAAAGTGGTCTTCTTAATTCTTTACGTCGATGACATCCTACTCATTGGGAACGATGTGGGGATCATCACAGATGTAAAGGAGTGGTTAGCCAGCCAATTCCAAATGAAAGATTTGGGAGAGGCAAGCTATATTCTTGGGATCAAGATAATTCGAGATCGCAAGAAAAAGCTTTTGGCATTATCACAAGAATCTTATATAGACAAAGTGTTGTCTAGGTATTCGTTGCAAAACTCCAAGAAAGGGAATTTACCTTCTAGGCATGGTATTCATCTTTCTAAGGAGCAATGTCCAAAGGCCCCACAACAGGAAGAAGATATGAGACGGTATCCCTACGCTTCGGCTGTGGGAAGCCTTATGTATGCCATGTTGTGTACAAGACCATATATCTGCTATGCAATGGGAGTAGTCAGTCACTACCAGTCCAACCCAGGATTGGATCATTGGGTTGCAGTAAAGTGTATTCTCAAATATCTAAGGAGAACGAGAAACGATATGTTGGTATATTCCAGAGAAGATCTGTCTCTCACCGGATACACAGATTCTGACTTCCAATCGGATAGAGATAGTCGACGGCCGACATCTGCATCTGTGTTCACTCTTAATGGAGGAGCCGTGGTATGGAGAAGTATAAAGCAAAAGTGTGTTGCTGACTCTACCATGGAAGCTGAATATGTTGCAGCTTGTGAAACCGCAAAGGAAGCTACATGGCTCAGAATGTTCTTAACTGATATGGAAGTTGTTCCAGATATGGATAAGCCAATTAAGCTCTACTGTGACAATAGTGGAGCGGTGGCTAATTCAAAGGAACCTAAAAACCACAAGAGTGCGAAACATATAGAAAGGAAATGTCACCTGATCAGAGACATTGTGGATAGAGGTGATGTAGCAGTTCTGCAGATCGCATCAGAGGACAACCTTGCTGACCCATTCACCAAGACATTGACATTGAATGTATTTGATCGGCACTTAGATGGATTTGGGATTAGAGACATGACACACCTACTTTAGGACAAGTGGGAGATTGCTATGAATAGTGTCCTAGAAGCATGAGATGTAAAAGGATATTTATTATTTATTTAATGAAAGAGTTCATTCATCATTTTATGTGCATATATTTATGAACATTTTATGAATAACAAATAAAATTCCTTGATTGTTTATGTAACCTTAAACATGGTATATAAGTGTTGTATACAAGAGGATAATGTTTAAGGATAATAATCAAAAGTAATTGTTCATAATGAATTTAATTCAAGTTCGGAATCTTTAATTAAAACATTATTAATACATGTCATTCCCATTTAGAATGGAACGGTGTTATCCGCACTGTTAATATGGAAAGATATTGAATGAGTGTATTTCGCATAATGAGATTATGTGGAACATGGACGCAGACACAATATGAATTTCTAATAATTTCTGTTAAGCATAGAAATTCTAATTGAGTCTACTGATGGTCATATATAGGATGATCTTAATCCTGAGTTCTTAACAAACTCCTATTTATGGATTTATGTCTTTTGATTTACTCGGTACGGATTCCAAGACCCTGAATCCTATTCCTTGTATTTTGGAGACATAATGATATAGGTAGCTGGGAATGTTATTATACAAGATGGAATCCATTCCTTCTTGAGCAAGAAGCAGATAAATAATTCTCTTGAGTGTTGATTCGGTACTTGGATTAGTAAGAGCGCTCTGGTTCATGAATGTGTTTTATGAATCACTGTACTCAAGGATAAAGATGTAATTGGAGAGGTTAACGGATTCTACCTGACTCTAATTATGAATTATTTATGGAGGATTGATCTATATGTAATGACTATATCAAATGGACACTTCATAGTTTAGACGTAATTAATGTCTATAATTTCAAGAGTTCAATTCCAAGTTTATAGTGGAGTAACTGTTAGAATTAATAGAATTAATTAATTAATTAAAGTGTTTAATTAATTTTTAATTTTATTGGAGCTCGGAATTATAGGTCCATTAGTCACCGCGTCGTCCTTGTAATTCTTCTAGACACAATGGGCAAAATGGAAATTTTAGAATTACGAAATTCTAAAAGTAAATACTCAAAAAATAATTAATTGAGAATTAATTATTATTTAAATAATGTGATTATTTAAATTTGAATTTGAACATATCTATATTTATCCATTTAAACTTATTTGATATGTTGTTCAATTTAGAATTCAAATTAATTTTAAATTTGACTAAAATTCGAATTTGAATCTGAATTAAAATTGGACTACTGGATAAAGGATAAAATATATTCCTTCCCTATCTTATATAGGTGCCACAGACAGGGATAAAACCCTATAGTATGGCCGTCCACCCTAAGGATAAAAGGAAGGAATTTTTTGTTCAAAATTCAAAATTGGAGATAAGGATTTGATTCTATTTTGAAGTTTGACTTCTACTCTTTAAATATGAGAAAGATAGAAAATTGTGGACACAATTTTTAACATTTTTTCAGCCCTAAATTTTCTGTGTCCAAATTTCTCATAGAGGAAAAAAGAGAGCAAAATTTTTCTCTAAAAATTCCACATCGTGCATGCGTTGGTGTTTGTGGAAATTTGAGTGTTTAAGAAAGCTATTTTGTCTCATGTGTGCCCACACACACGTCTATGTGGAATCAAGGAATTGACGTGGAAGACTTTGGTATTCTAAACACAAAGCTTGGAGCAAGGACTGTTCGTGGTCAAAGAAATTCAAGTTATCATCTGAGTCGGCTTCCAGGTATATTTCCAGTTGATCCTTGAATCACATAAATTAATGTGATTAATTTATTCGTGTATAAATTAATATAATCTATAGAGTATGTCAAAAGTTTTATGAATATTTTTATTATACACGATCTGCTGTTTCCCCACGCTTCCGCCGCCGAATTCGATTCGACAACCAACACTTTTTACTAGTCTTGAAGGAGGAAGTAGATCTTTTGGTGCATGAGCGTCAAGATTCAATGAAGTTGATAGATTGAAGCCAGTAGTTCGAAAGTCAAAGGAAGACTTTCACTTTTTCATCTGTTCCTTGAAAATCTCAGGATCAAAGGTTGATTGGCTTGGGGAGGCTTCATGGGTCTAGACGCCAAGCGAGATTCCAAGTCCTTAGGAAAATGTCTAGGCATGTGGTGCTCATGTGAGTGGGAGCCATTACCACAATGCTCAAATGGAAGTCTGAAATCACGATTACTAGCCATATCTGTAAAAAAATAAAAATAAAAAATAAAAAATAAAAAAAAAAAAATTCAGGAATAAAAAAAAAGGTGTTAAAAATTAGGAATAAAAATATGTGTTACATGTGTAAAAAGAAGGCATGTGGGAGTGTCAGCAGGCTGACGAAAGTCAAAAATAAGGTCATTCAAAAATAATTCCATGTCATTTGGAAAACAAGATGGATCACGCAATGGCCTGGTACCACTTAAAAATTCCTGTAAGGTAGTTGTGTCAAACATACCATCAAACAACACATTTGGATCAAAAGTTTACATTGGGGAAGGAGATAAAGTTTTTGTGTCACATAGCCAATGAGCATCTAATATTTCTTTGGAAAGGAGATATTTTGCGTTTATGAGTGCCTCGTCATCTTTTTTTCACATAGTTAATCTTGTCAAGTGCATCTTGAGAAAGGATGACCTTATTAGGCTTAGGGGGAATCACGTTTCGGTTGAGGTCCCAGTTTCCAGAAACTATGAACCAAGAAGATCTCTAGTGCTTGTCGTTTTCAAGACAATCCAGGATAAGCTTCATGTTTCATTTCGCTTGGAAGTAAAAAGCAGCATTCTGCTCAGGTGATTTCTTTTTTACATAGATGCCTCTAGATTCGTCAACAGTCATATCTCCTAATCTAAGTTTTCGCCAAAGGACAAAACAAGCAATAGCATGACGTAGTGCATTTGGACAAAGTTGGTTTAAAAATAGCTTGAAGTCTGCCAGGGGATTATGAATAAATGGATGAAGTGGGAGTTGAAGTCCACATTTGAAAAAATCTTCAAAAATCACAATCCCATCAGCCGGATGAGATTTTAAAGCTTTGCTTTCTGTTGGGAGGCGAAGTGAAATGTCAGAGGGAATACGATACAAAGTGTGAATCCTCTCTAAGTCTTCTAACGTGAGCTGGCTATGAAAGTCTTCTGAGTCGAGTTCGCATTGATCATGGATAGCCTTTCTATTGGGAATGGTGTCCTAGATGCATAAGATGTAATTGGATATTTATTACTTATTTAATAAAAGAGTTTATTCATCAATTTTATGTGCACATATTTGTGAATATTTTATGAATATCAATGAAAATTCCATGATTATTTATGTGACCCTAAACATTGTATATAAGTGTTATATATGAGAGGATAATGTTTAAGGATAATAATTAAAAAGTAATGTACATAATGAATTTAATTAAAGTTTGGAATCTTTAATTAAAATATTATTAATACATGTCATTCCCATTTAGAATGGAACGGTGTTATCCGCACTGTTAATATGGTGAGATATTGAATGAATGTATTTCGAATAATGAGATTATGTGAAACAAGAACACAGACACAATATGAATTTCTAATAATTTCCATTAAGTATAGAAATTCTAATTGAGTCTACCGATGGTCATATATAGAATGATCTTAATCCTGAGTTCTTAACAAACTCCTATTTATGAATTTGTGTCTTTTGATTTCTCAGTACGGATTCTGAGACCATGAATCCTATTCCTTGTATTTTGGAGACATGATGAAGTAGGTAGTCGGGAATGTTATTATACGAGATGGAATCCATTCCTTCTTGAGAAAGAAGTAGATAAATAATTCTCTTGAGGGTTGATTTGGTACTTGGACCAGTAGGAGCTCCGATTAATGAATGTGTTTTATGAATCACTATCCATTAGAGAATCAATAGTACTCAAGGATAAAGAAGTAATTAGAAAGGTTAACGGATTTTACCTAGCTCTAATTATGAATTATTTATGGAGGATCGATCTATATGCAATGATTATATCGAATGGACACTTCACAGTTTAGAAGTAATTTATGTCTACAATTTTGAGAGTGCAATTCCAAGTTTATAGTGGAGTAACTATTGGAATTAATAGAATTAATTAATTAATTAAAGTATTTAATTAATTATTAATTTTATTGGAGTTCGGGATTATAGGTCCATTAGTCCCCGCGTTATCCTAGTAATTCTACCAGACACAAACGGCAAAATGAAAATTTTAGAATTACAAAATTCTAAAACTAAACTCTCAAAAATAATTAATTGAGAATTAATTATTATTTAAAATTGAATTTGAACTCATCTAGATTTATCCATTTAAACTTATTTGATAAGTTGTTCAATTTAGAATTCAAATTAATTTAAGTTTGACTTAAATTGGAATTTGAATTTGAGTCAAAATTGGACTGCAGGATAAATGATGATTTTTTCTTCATTCCCTATCCGATATTGGCGCCTACACAGGGATGAGAATCGCCTAATGGATAAAGGAAAAGAGGAATTTTTTGTTTCAAATTCAAATAAGAGATAATTGACAAGCTTTATTTTAGAAATAGAGATTGGATTCCTTTTTGAAGTTTGACTTCTACTCTTTAAATATGAGAATGGTAGAAAATTGTAGACACAAGTTTTGAAAACAATTTTTGCCCTATTTTGATGGTGCTGGCTGAAATTCTCTTTGTAGAGAGGAAGGAAAAATTTTTCCTCCAAAAATTCCACATCGTGCATGCGTTGGTGTTTGTGGAAATTCGAGTGTTTACTGTAACTCATTTGGTCTCGTGTGTTCCCACATGATTAACGCCCAAAAGTGATGTTCACAACCGGTCAATTGTAGCACAGAAGGGCGGTCGTAGCTGGCGCGGCAGAATGGAGAGATGTTGGCCGACATTGGGGTCCCACCGAGACAGGTGGCGCATGAACAATGGGCTATCCTCTGGCACTGACCAGCTGCGGGACCCATGCGGACGGAACTTTGGACGCGCGGTGATGCCTTCGTGGATGGAACGCGCTTACTGAGGAATGGGTGTGTTGGTGACGCGCAAGAGGGAGAGTGAGGAACGTGGGAGAGCTGGACGGTGGGGCCCACGGGGATGATGCACTTGGCCGGCTCAGCTAGCGGCTTAATCGGCTCGGCTCTCTCTCTGATGACTTGGCTCCGGATGGTTGAAAATATGGCTTTCATGGCTTATTTTTGTGTGACTTTTTACACTGCTTTTTATCTGTAAATAATTAAGCAAAAACTGGACAAATTCCAATTAGAAATATTATGAATAAAAATAATGGAATTGCTTAATTAAAGCTTAAATATTTTAATATTATATAAATCAAAAGCATTATTTAGGGTGCATTTTCATGCACTAATCACAACCCCCAACCAGCTTATTGCTAGTCTCTAGCAATCCAAGCGCAAGAGAAATCATGTAACAGAGAAAATCTGAGTCTCAACTGGCTTAGTCACCTGAGTATTTCAAACAAACTGTCAATAAGAAGTCAAAAGATACTATCAAGATTATTTAAGTCATAACTCCAGAGTCGTGTGTGTGTGCTCCAAACCATAACCTTCTTACCACTGACCATAACACATGCAGCTTTGAAAGATTCACCAAGTAGAAGTCTCAACTCCATTAATCTCACAGGTGTCAGAAATATTTAAGTGCAAAGGTTTTCTCTCATGGAGTTGGAAATGGAATAATCAACGCTCAGTGTGAGGGGGTCAAATTTCGGACAAACAGTCAAACGAACATTGACCAAAAGATAGGTTAATCAACCACTAGAACATTCCACCATTCTTACCACAAACCAGCTTTTGGGATTTCATTTTGGTCAAACAGAAATTTACATAAACGAACAAAGAGCCAAAAAGCTTGCATAAATTACTTTTTCTTTCTTTCTTTTTTTTTTTTTTTTTTTTTGCAAGAGACAACCTGCATTATGAAGTGAATGTAGAAAGGTGTTCTTTTGACAAACAGCTATATAGCATCAAATGTGAGAACAACCAAACTACATAATTTGTGAAATGTTGCTCTTGCTCTTTTTCTTTTTTTTTTTTTTTTTTTTTTGTGTTGTTTTTTTTTTTGTGTTTTTTTTTTAGATGAGAAATGAGGCTCTATTACATAAGATCATTCCTATCTAACCCAAAATCCATCCCTCAAGCATATGCACCAAGCATACCACTAACCATGTAATGATGTTCTAACAGTGATTTTACCAGCTCAAAAGGTCAATGAAGGTTCAAAAGTCATTTTCTCTACTCTCTTAACTCACCAAAAATAAAGCACTTAAACTCGGGAATTTTCTCAAATTTATGCATTAACATCCATCTTACCACAAGGTTTAGCACGTGCAAAAAGAAACTCTGGAAGTCATTTCTTAGTAACCAAGACAGCAAAAATCGACTCAAACCAATCATTTTGAAATCATACTCAGACAACTTTGCAAAAATTTTAACCCAAATATCAACATGACAAAAATCACTCTTACGCATGAATGTGCTCACCACCCCCAACCAAAATCAGACAATGTCCTCAGTGTCAAAAATTATAGAAATATAGAGATAGAAGACACCTGGATGATGAGCTTTCCACTTATGAGCGCTGCATGAGCTTCCTGATATGATTCTCCAAAAACACACAAAAAAAATTGTAAAAAGAAATAAAGAAAAACAGAAAATCAAAATATGGTACAGAAGATGTGAGCAAACTACTTAGGACTGGTAAACGGGGTCGTCGAGAATGATCTCTTCAACCTGGTTCACCTGCTCAAAGTAATTCTTCTTCAGGATTTGCTTGTCATGAACCGCTTTCATTTTTACCTTGATCCTGGAATTGTGCTCTTTTAGCTCGTCGATCAATCGTTGTTCTTGCAGTGGATCGAGTTTATATGAGATGATGATTGGGAATGTGTCTTCATCTCCCAAGAATGCACGTTTTAAGCCCTCAGGTGGTTTGCCTGGCTTGTCTTTTGGAGTCTCCTCGGTGGATGATTTCAGTTTTTCTCCTTCTGCTGGGAGCTCCTGAAGACATGGTGACCCAAACTTAGTTCCTCTGTCCTGTGCTTCTTTGAAAATAGCAGCAATGGTAGCCACCTCACAAGGATTTGAACTCTCATATTCAGAATTTTGGAGGAGGTTTTCAAGATCTTCAGAGTTGCTTTGCAGCAGAACCTCCTTCTCGACAAGTTTGTCGATCATAAATGTTTGGTGACACTCGTCGTCATCACGTGGTTGCTTTTGAATATGAAAAATATTCACCTCAAGGGTCATATTCCCGAAAGATATCTTCATGAGACCATTCCTACAATTGATAAGTGCGTTTGCTATGGCAGGGAAAGGTCTTCCTAGAATGATGGGAATGGATGACTCCATATTCACCACGGTTTGTGTATCCAAGACAAGAAAGTCCACGGGGTAATAAAATTTGTCGATTTGTAACAGAACGTCTTCTACTATTCCCCGTGGTCTCTTAAAGGTTCTATCGGCCAGTTGTAGAACCACAGATGTGGGCTTAATCTCTCCAAGACCCAATTGCGAGTAGACCGAATAAGGCGTGAGGTTCACACTCGATCCTAAGTCTAGTAATGTTTGGCCGAATTCGTGTGTCCCGATCTGGCAAGAAATGGTGGGACAGCCAGGATCTTTATATTTCAGCGGTGTCTTCTGCTCAATCACCGCACTCACTTATTCCGTCAAGAATGCAGTCTTCTTGACGTGGTGCTTTCTCTTTATAGTGCACAGATCCTTGATAATCTTGGCATAGGCCGGCACTTGCTTGATCACATGTAGTAAGGGAAGATTGATCTTCAATTGTGTCAAGTGCTCCAGGATCTCACTTTGGTTTTCCGGCACTTTCCCAGCGGGTCGGAGAGCCTGGGAGAAGGGCACCTTTACCGGAATTTTAGTTGGCTCTTCTTTCTCCTGAGCCGATTGTTCATTACTCGAAGTGGTTGTACTTGTCGATGGCATGTCTAAATTCTTAGCACTTCGAGTAGAGATGGCGTTAACTTCCTTGATATTTTGACATTCAGAGTTGGAAGTTTGAGCCATGTTTTGTCCTCTCAAATTGGACTGGGCTTGTGATGGAAATCTACCGCGCTCTTGAACGGTTAAAGCTTCTGTCAGCTTTGTGATCTGACTTTTTATTTTCTTGTTCTCTTCCACTAGTTGCGTGAGCATTGAATCAACCCTTTGATTCGTCTTATTTTGCGCATCCATAAAAGCTTTTAAGGTATCGTCTAGAGAATTCCCTTTCGGCTGCATGTTATTCTGAGGCGCAAAATATGTCCTTGGTGGTTGAGATTGTTGCTCTGATCTCCATTGCCCTCCAGATGATTGTGCTTGTTGGTTCGAATCTCGCCAACTGAAATTTGGGTGCTTTTTCCAACTAGAATTGTAAGATTCTGAGAAAGGTCCATAAGGCTTCTTGTATGTGTCCAATGCATTACACTGCTCCTCATATACCCCTCTCATTTCACTTAAAGTGTGGCAATCCTGAGTTAGATGGCCCATTGCACAACAAACTAAACAGGGCTCATGTGCCTCTGTCCTTGCCACCATGTAGGGTCCTTTGCTATCTTTACTTTTGAGGGCCTCAATTTGCTTCGTCAAAGCTTCAACTTGGGCCTTGAGACTGTCCTCTTCCCTTAATCGATAAACTCTAACTGGTCGGGACCTACTGGTGCTCTCAGTAGCACTCGGCCCAGTCCAAGTATGAGCTTTCTCAGCTAACTCATTCAGGTACTCGATAGCTTCATCAGGATCCTTCTGGAGAAAATCTCCATTGCACATCATCTCAACAAATTGGCGCTCTCGGATTGTGAGTCCATCGTAGAAATAGCTTACGAGGTGCCAACTTTCATATCCATGGTGGGGACACAGATTTAACAGATCTTTAAAACGCTCCCAGGCTTGATAGAGAGTTTCATTTTCCTTCTGAACGAAATTCGAGATCTGTCGTTTCAAATTGTTGGTCTTATGGTGTGGGAAATACTTGTTGAAGAATGTCGTCGTCATTTCTTCCCACGTACCAATAGACCTGGGCCTAAGAGAATACAACAAGCTTTTAGCCTTGTCCTTCAGAGAGAAAGGGAAAAACTTCAATCTGACGGTGTTTCCGGCCTCAGCACGGCTGTGAAAGGTGGCCACCACCTCTTCAAACTCCCGGATGTGTACATAGGGGTTCTCATTCTCTAACCCGTGAAAAGTTGGGAGAAGTGCAATCATGCCCGGCTTGAAATCGATAGGCGGTGCATTCGGTGGGAACATGATGCAAGATGGGGTGGCCGTACGCGTTGGGTGCAAGTAATCTTGCAACGTCTTGTGCTGAACTTCCTCGTGTTGTGCCATTGCGAATAGATTTTGAAATGCGAATTCCAACGACGAGTGTGAAGACGGAGACGTAGAAGACGAGTCGAATAGAATTTCACTAGGGGTTTCTAAATTTGGACATTGAGCAAATCTCCCTAGTTCGTCTCTATATCGATGCATTCACCCTAAACGGCTCTTTTTTTATTTTTGTTTATTTTTTTTATTTTTTTATTTTTTTTATTTTTAATCAAAAAGAAAATAATTATATAGTAACGTAAATTTTAATCACCGAGAGTGCTCCCAGGAAAGACTATAGCTCTTGGCTCAATGAATAGTTTCCTAGACAGAGCAACGTTCCCAGGAAAGATTGGTGGGGCGAGGCCCGCTTAAGTACCAACTTTCCTAGACAGAACTCCCTCAGATTCTACTTTCCACGTAACCACATAATTATTCTCAAAATCAATTATTAAATTTTATTGAGTAAATTATGAAATGTAACCTAATTAATGGAAACTATTCCTAAAGTCAAAAGCCTAAATCTACCAAATTATGAAAATCCTAGATTAGGAATCTAAATTAGTCAATTAATTACCATCCTAGTCATAATCCTAGAAGTTAATAAAACTATAAAAGGAAAAATTAAATTAGGCAACAATTAAAATATACTAATGAGGAAACAAAATAAAATCCTAATTTACCAAAAATAAAACATTACAAAATCAAATCACAATCAATTCTAAAACACAAATCCTAAACGTGTTTTTTTTTTTTTTTTTTTTTTTTGAGAAACTAAAGAAACGTACACGGTACAGCAAAATAAGCAAATATATATATATATATAGATTATATAATAATAAATATCAAATCAAATCAGCAACACTTGCGTCAATAAAATACTAAGTGAATAGACACGGAAACTTGCAACTTTTTTTTTTTTTTTTTGAAATAAGAAACGAGAAAGAGAAAAAAAAAAGAAAAGAAAATAACAAATGTATACTAACGTAACACAGAAGAACAAGACGGCAAACAAAAGTTTTTTTATTTTTATTTTTATTTTATTTTAATAATAATATGGGCTAAAAACAGATCACGTGAATCGAGAAAGAAAAATTGAGTAAAATAAAAAAAAAATGCACCTACCTCTTTGGCTCAAAAATCTACTGATCAATCTTGCTAGCAGTACCTCCCCGGCAACGGCGCCAAAATTTGATTAACGCCCAAAAGTGATGTTCACAAGCGGTCAATTGTAGCACAGAAGGGCGGTCGTAGCTGGCGCAGCAGAATGGAGAGATGTTGGCCGACATTGGGGTCCCACCAAGACAGGTGGCGCACGAACAATGAGCTATCCTCTGGCACTGACCAGCTGCGGGACCCATGCGGACGGAACTTTGGACGCGCGGTGATGCCTTCGTGGATGGAACGCGTTTACTGAGGAATGGGCGTGTTGGTGACGCGCAAGAGGGAGAGTGAGGAATGTGGGAGAGCTGGACGGTGGGGCCCACGGGGATGATGCACTTGGCCGGCTCAGCTAGCGGCTTAATCGGCTCGGCTCTCTCTCTGATGACTTGGCTCCGGATGGTTGAAAATATGGCTTTCATGACTTATTTTTGTGTGGCTTTTTACACTGCTTTTTATCTGTAAATAATTAAGCAAAAACTGGACAAATTCCAATTAGAAATATTATGAATAAAAATAATGGAATTGCTTAATTAAAGCTTAAATATTTTAATATTATATAAATCAAAAGCAGTATTTAGGGTGCATTTTCATGCACTAATCACCACACACACGTCTTTGTGGATTCTAAGAATTGACGTGGAAGACATTGGTTTTCTAAACACAAAGCTATGGAGCAAGGATTGTTCGAGGTCAAAGAACTCAAGTTATCAACCGAGTCGGCATCCAAGTATTTTTCCTAATTGAGTTCTTAATAAATGAATTAATGAGATTAATTTATTCGTGCATAAATTAATATAAGCTATAGAGTATCTCAAAGGTTTTATGAAAATTTTTGTTATACACGATCCGCACTCCCCCCACGCTTCCGCATCCAAGTTCGATTCGGCAACCAACACTTTCAAGTTCCCTCAGTCGGTAAAGAGTCGACTTTGAAGTCTATCTCAACCGGACTTTTGGGGTCGGAACCAAGCAAATGCTTGGGCTCGGACCCGAACATTTGCTGGGGAAAGTTAATCTTCTCCCATTTATTTTTGGCGATGTCACCTTCATGAGCTTTGGCAACATCTCTTGTCTTGCCGACTTTGAACTTCAATATTGTGCTTTTGACTTTTGGGCGCACATCTTGAATGCTAGTCTCGGGGATATACGAAGACCTATCAGACTTGGAGGAATTAAAAGATTCCTCATCATTGCAATTATGGAGGACCTGATTGGCACGACGTTTAACATGCTTGGAAGGATTTTCTACTTCCATGGATTTAGTCCTCGTTGATGTTGGCACCATCGTTGTTCGGTTCATTCTATCGCCAACACAATTGCTTACAGTTTTTCTAGTCATCCCATCAACACCCATGGCTTATGGTTTCTTTTGTCGTTTGCTGTTAACGTCAATTTTAATCAAAGTGAAGGACAAAGCCAAAGTGTGGTGCGGTGTAAAGAAGCTGACAGTTACCTAAATTCAATTAGGGTCAACCATCAGTAAGGCAAGGAGGAAACATACGAAGATGGCAATTGAAAGAAATGCACAAAATGAAGGTGGGAAATATCATAGTGAGAATCTCATAAAATTGAGTTTCTCAATCTTTATTCTATAAGTTTCCGTGCTTGGCTCAATCAGTAGATATTGTGTAAAGTGATCAATATGTATACTTCATGTTGACGCCAAAATCTCGCACACCGGCTGGCCCACCAGCCGAGGTATTGTCCGCTCTGGGCACTCTCCCTGTGGGCACTCTCCCTCACGGGTTTGTCCTTTCTTAAAAGGGCCCTCGTTGGTAAGAGGGAGCTGGCCATGGCTTATAAACCACTCCAGTCACCCATCTCCAACCGATGTGGGACTTTGAGCATACAACAATACCCCCCGAGACGGGGGACTGGGGAGGCAGGCCATGGCCAAACGTCCCCAGTGGAGTCGCCAATTGTTGACGCCAAAATCTCGCACACTGGCTGGCCCACCAGCCGAGGTATTGTCCGCTCTGGGCACTCTCCCTGTGGGCACTCTCCCTCACGGTTTTGTCCTTTCTTAAAAGGGCCCTCGTTGGTAAGAGGGAGCTGGCCATGGCTTATAAACCACTCCAGTCACCCGTCTCCAACCGATGTGGGACTTTGAGCATACAACAATACCCCCCGAGACGGGGGACTGGGGAGGCAGGCCGTGGCCAAACGTCCCCAGTGGAGTCGCCAATTGTTGACGCCAAAATCTCGCACACCGGCTGGCCCACCAACCGAGGTATTGTCCGCTCTGGGCACTCTCCCTGTGGGCACTCTCCCTCACGGTTTTGTCCTTTCTTAAAAGGGCCCTCGTTGGTAAGAGGGAGCTGGCCATGGCTTATAAACCACTCCAGTCACCCGTCTCCAACCGATGTGGGACTTTGAGCATACAACACTTCATAAGTCCCAAAATCAAAGGAATTGAAATCATTATTCATCTGTGGTGAATCACTTAGTGGGCTTGGCTCACAAGTGAAAAGGTGGCTTTGATTTCCTTGCATTTACGTTGGAAGCAATTAAGGCAATTGGAAAAATGCAAAAAGGAAAGTCAAAATCAAAAAGGAAAAATTTCGTTAGAGCAAGAGGCGCTCCTTGCTGATTGAAAGCTTTTCAAAAATAATTTCCAAAAAAAAAAAAAAAAAAAAGGAAGCTTATCAATTATCAAGAAGACGCTAGAGATTGGTGCAGATTGGGAAAATGTTTTCGGGAGATTTTTCCGTGAAAGCATAAGGTATTCCAATTTATAATAGCTAGCCAAGTCTATTATTTTTGCAAGCAATGAAGAAAGATTTTTCAAGGAGTGATTGGGTATTTGTTTTCAAGATCTTTGAGATATGGGTTGTTTTAGAAAATGAAAGAATTCATGGGAAATTCTCGTCAAATCTTCGACATTCATGGTATGTTGGAAGGGAGAAGCAATATTCGGTAAGTTCAAAAAAAAAAAAAGGGAAAAATTCCGGGCAAGTTTTTGTCCCCTTCACTTGTCGTGCAACACTCATGGATTGGGGGGCCGATGTTGGGGGGCATTTTCGGGAGCATTAAATGCGCAATAAACTTGAAAGCTCTCCCAACCCCAATCTCTCCCGAGCCCAAATACGCCTAAGTCTAAGTTCGTCAGAGCCGAAATTCGCCTAAGCCTAAGTTCGTGAGAGCCCAAGCTCTCCCGAGTCCAAGCTCGCCCGAGCCCAAGCTTGCTGAAGGCCAATCTCTCCCAAGCCCAAGCTCGCTAGAGCCCAGGCTCACCAAAGCCTAAGTTCTCCTGAGCTGAAAGTTCAAAAGTCGCGTGATGTCATCAAGTGAAGTAACCGACGCTAATTGAAGATATTGAATGATTGAAAATTAATTCTCATTGATTATTTATTAGTTTTAACACACAAAAAGTGAAGAGACTCATTGTAATTAAGAGAGAATAAACACTCGAATTAATGAGAGAATTAAACTCCTTTAATCCCAATGTACTATAAATTCTCTCAATTTGAGACGAAAGGGGACACACTCATTTCTGAATACAATTGCCTTGTGATTGTTTTCATTTTGTTCTTATTACTCTTTTAGAGACTCTTTGTGTTCTTTAAGTATTCTTCTAATTTCCTTAGATAATTATCTTATTCAATTCGAATTATTAGTCTTGGAACGTTGGATAAGTGTTGAACAAAATTTTACTTCAACAATACGTGTAGCATATTCTGACTAAAATGACATTGGATTATGGCTTAGAATTCACATGATTGTAGTTTTGGGCTTTAGCGTACAATACACCATTTCAGGAGAAACACATAAATTTCATTCAAACGATGTTATTTTTACACGGAAGAAAGAAAAAAATAAGCTAAGACTTGAGATGAATTAAAATTCATATGCCAATAGTTTATGTAAGTTAATAAATAAGCCAAATTACTATTTTGTCCATAACTTGTCTGGTTATGAACCATAACTTGACAAGTTATTGTCTTTAATTCACAGTTTTTGTCCATAACTTATCTGGCTATAAACCATAACTTGACAAGTTTATCCATAATTTATCTGGCTATGAGCCATAACTTGATAAATTATGACCTATTAATTTCTATAATTAAAAATTAGCATATGTACTTTCTTAAACTTTTATATTGGTCTATTTCCTATCATTTCTGTTTTTACATTTATATCACTCGAGCGGCATAGACTTAAGATGTAATATGCCACTCAATTCACCAAACAAAATATAATTTTTAACATTCAGTAGCATAAATGTAAATATTTTAAATTTCGGTGGCATGCCATGTAATTCTATCATACTAGGTTATTTATATCTTAACATTTTTTTACCAAACCCATTAGGTGCATTTTCTGCTTTCTGTTACTGTTTCATGGGGCGATTGTTTACATGAAACACAGTTTGACCAAGCAAATAGATACGATCAAAAGAATCCATACGCGCGAAGCCTAAGTAAAAGCCAATAACCAAAAAAAAAAACAAAAAAAAAAAAAAAAAAAAAAAAAAAAACAAATCGTAGAAGAGGAAGAAGAAGAAGAATGAGAATGTTTAAAATCCAAAGAACCATCATCCGATAGAACAAAAAATAGCAGTAAATGGTGGAGGACAAATCTGGCAAATAGCAGCTGTTGACGGTGTTTTTCTGACAACTCGTAATTATCTCTCTGGGAGCCCTCACGATAATCACTCATGGGTTAATTAGAAATTAAAAGCAATTGAATAGCATAAAGAAGACAATGATTTATAGTGGTTCGGCAAGATTTCTTGGCCTAGTCCACTTGTGGATACACTAATATTTTCTGGGATTACAAGCTTTCTTGAAGTAATGAAATAGTGCATAACCCTTCAATGGGTTTTCTTGACTCTATTTATAGGCCTTTACATGTGATTATCCCTTCTGTATTCCCGAGGAGGAAGCCATCTTCTATCTTTGGATTTAGGGATGGCGTAGATGCGTTTCCATAATGACAACCTCAGGAAATTAGGCTGAGCTCTCTTACCAACCACCTGATTTTCTGACTTCTACAGTAGCAGTTGGCACAGTGCATTCTTCTCTGAATTGACAAGACCGTTGACAGAATTTACTGGATATGCTACCTCGACGTAATGGCCATCACAAGTCGGGTCATGGTGCTCGACGCGCCCCGCCATGTATGGGCTCTCGACGTTCAAAGGGCACTTTAGCTACAGTGGTTCCCTCAACGCCAGTGACCAATTCTCAACGGGGAGGCCTCGGCGCTTGTCGTTCGAGAGTATGGTCAATTGCTCGACCATGGTGTAACAATTACCCCATACACTGGGATGTCACATCGTGACTTTCCTGGCTATATAGCGTCGAGAATGCCACATGAGAAATGCCCTTTTTTTTGCAGGTAATGGCGGCTGCTTGCCGTACAGTGCATCATTACGGTTGGTTTTTCAGGCAGTGGAGCAGTCACATCTCCACTTTCCTGACGCCACGTGGCACTAGGAGGATGAGTCGCAGCAGTCCGATTAAATCCCTTTCCGTTGCTTTCTCCTCAACCGTTAGATTGCTCCTTCTCAGATCCACCGTCGGATGGAACCGAATCGGATTCTACAGTCGAGATTTGCAGTCCTTTGGACTCCTCGGGGATTGATGCGAATTTATTTTGTATAATAAATTTCCGCAAGCGTACAGTGTCAAGTTTTAAGTATAAGGTAAGTGAGTATCGTCTCCACAGGGATTGGGTTTAGAATTGCCATTAAGTACCGCAATTATTGTAACTTAACTTTATCTAGGCAACCTAATAAAATGACAATTAAGAAAATAAAACAAAATAAATATGAAAATAAGAAAATAAAGTATCTACACACAAATGGTCTTGGGACTTGATTTCGCTTTATTATTCCTATGTTCATCCTATTATGTAATAGCTAATCAATTCCATTCAATTCATTAATAAAGGCTCTAATGTCATCTCGCAACCTCTCCTGAGTGCCTCACAAGAAATTGTATTTAAATACCCAAAATAATATCCCTATTCGAAATGAACATTTAAACACAAATTAAGCTTCACCTTTAGAATTAGAAAATAGGAATATTGATCGCCTCCCGGCCTCACAACGACCTAAATCCTAATTTGATTATCTAAGCGTTGATCTCCTCCCGGTCTCATAACAACCTAGACTATGCTTCTCAAATCTAGATAAAGAATTCAATCTCTCCCGAGCATCAAATTCGCAATCTAAAAATCATCTAACTCATTGGCCAAATAAATTAAAAGCATTAAGCATAGAGAAACATAAATGAATTGAAAATTAAATTAAATTAACAATCAACAAAATATTCAAGACATAGTTCAAATAAAACTACATCAAGTCCTAGCTTTAATGTCTAGCTCAACATGGAAAAATAGATGAAAGAAGATAAAACCCAATATCCATTGAAGAACTTCCAACGACCTCCAAGATGAAGGATTCCGGCCTCCTTTTGATATTTTCTTCACTTTTCTGGGGCTCCCCTTCCAAATGGCATCTCTTTCCTTTTATACTACAACATTTCAGAGCTAGGGATTTAGTCGCGCGCTGCAGCCCACGTGAAAACGCGCTGCGGCTCGCATTTTTGGAAGAGGGATTTTGCTCGCAGGGGGATGAGATGTGCTGCAGTGCCTTTGGGCACGCTGCAGCGCTTAGGACACATTCCTGGGCCCTTTTGGCGCGCTACAGCGTCCCTTGGGTACACTGCAGCGCGTGTCCAGCCTCTGGGCAGTTTTGGGCATGCTGCAGCCCCTCTGGTGCGCTGCAGCGTGCATTTTTGGAGCTGGGCACGTTTTGGTGAGCTACAGCCCACTTTCGTGCACTGCAGCCTGCGCTTCCCTTCCTCTCTGGACTTTTTTGTATTCCTTCGCGTGCTATAGCCCAAAATGGTGTGCTGCAGCCCGCTTTTCTGCATTCCAAGCCTCCTTTTTTGTGTCTTAAAATCTTCTTTTGCCTCCTCTTGCCATTGATTCACATGTTGGGCAATTGTTCTTCTTTGTTTCATGCAAAATCATCCAAGTTTGCATTTATTTATAACTCCTATAAAAAACACACAAAAGACATTAAGCTAACAAAAATGCTTGAAAATTTACAAATATTCAAGCTTAAAATTACTTGATTTGTTGGTAGAAATACCCATCATCAGGGATCCCTGGGGTTCTCCTCGGGTGTATATATATGCCCTCATATCCACAGCTTTCTGATTATCAGGCTTTCAAAACACCATTACTCTGCCAGATTTTTTCCAGAAGCCTTCGTCTCCGTGCATCCTCCCGCGTGTTGCTCATTTTCGTCTTCAAACTCAAGCCTTCTTTGAAACTGGTAAGCCCTCATTCCCTTCGCTCTTTTTGTGAGTCTGGTTTTAGCGTCTGGAAAACCAGGCCAAAACGCATTATAAAGAGGGGAGATGTACTTACCTGGTGCTGTCGGCCATGAGCTGGAGGCTGTGCCCGCACGGCTTGACCCATTTGGGCGCAGCTTCTTTGGCCTGAGACCTTTGAGCTCGGCTCTGGGTTCCTTTGACTTATGGGACAGTCCATTTTTCTTCTTACACTACATTATTGGACTCTCGACCATTAGGAGCTAACTCATCCCTCTTGTTTGCTTATTCTCTAAACATGTCGCCGAAGCATATTAGAGGTCGAGAGGTCTCCACACGCAGGGTCAGAGACGATCCTGAGGATGTTGCGACGTCCAACACATCTTGAAGTGAAAGCGGGGACTCTCTGCTTCACCAGGTGGATAAGTATGCTAAGGTTTCATCCTCAGATTCTCAGCCAGATGCGCTAATACTCCTCGACGACGAGGATGTTGGTTTATGGGTCGGCCCTTTGGAAGGTCACAGTTATGGTGTAGCTTCGACCAGTGCAATCTCAAGAATGGCCACAGATGTCAACCTGTCGAAGATCAAGCTCCAGGTTGCTATGAGGGCATTCACCAATGCAGGGATCAACCCCCTAAATTTTTATTTGATCATCCCGAACCCCAACGACAGGGCTCACAACCCCCCTGCCAGCCACATGACCGTGTATACTCGCGCTCTCAGTTTTGGGCAGACTCTATCCTTCCATCCCTTCGTGAAGACCCTCTACGGTCTAAACAGGATTTCCCCAGCGCAGCTGTAACCCAATTGTTGGGTGACAATAAACTCCACGATAATTTTATGGAGAAAATTTTTGAGCCTCGACCTAACTGTCGAGGAGTTTTTGTATTGCTATTCCCTCAGGGCCTCCCCAGGCCAAAGAGGGTTTTCTTATTTATCTTCCCACACCAATTCCAAACCTCTTGTTCCCCCCCGTGGTCTTCGAGAAGACCTCCAGCACTCATAGGTGGAGCCCTAATTCTTCTTTCGTGGTGGCAATTTCAATTCCCACTCTCTCGACGGTGAGCACCTAATGGGGACACAAATTGTATTCAGCAAATACTGTAGGTTTTTATTTTTAGTTTGCTTCAATGATCTTTGCTTAGTCTATCGAGCCTTCTCACATTTGTTGTTGCTCACCCACAGGTGAAGACATTCTGCGGCCAAAGCTCTCCACAGCCATTCTCAAACATGTCGAGAAGATACTCTCACTTTCTGAAGATCACCGATGTGCCTCAGTCCTCAATACCCTAGAGAATCGCTAGTTGTACGACCTGGTTGTAGACCTCGCTCCTCCGCGCCAGCCCGTAGGTCCTCCCGTGGATTTCCTCAGTGGTAAGTTGGCTTTCTCCTTCCCATCTCTTTAGCAAAGGCCAGGGGTTATGGTCGAGATGCCTTTGGATTGATCGCTTCTTTTATATGTAGCCATGTCGTCTGAACTGAGGTATACCATCCCCCCAAGGCCAAGAAAGAATAAGACTAGAGGGGAGTCAACTAGGGCGTCGAGCCAGCCGGTAGTAAAAACCACCCCCACCCCTGGCATCGTTGTACCCCTTAGAGGGGGGAGGATCATGATTGAGCCATCTTTAAAGAGGCATAGAGTGGACGAGCCACAAGACCCTCATGTGATCGAGGGATCATCCGGGTAGAGCCAGCACCTCGAGAAGGGGAAGGGAGCCGAGGTTGCTGCGAACTTGGTAGCTTCGTACTCCCGAGGAGCCCCTTATGAAGCCGGGGTCAAAGGTCAACCACCCCAATTTCCTTGTCCCCGACGTGGTCGACCTGGACCTTACTCATGCTCTGCGCCTTCCTCCCTGCTTTAGCCTTCCCATCCAGGCCATCTATACCTATTTCCATGAGGACTCTTTGCACATTTACGCTGGGGAGAGCTGTTGGGAATAGTGTCCTAGAAGCATGAGATGTAAAAGGATATTTATTATTTATTTAATAAAAGAGTTTATTCATCATTTTATTTGCATATATTTATGAATATTTTATGAATATCAAATAAAATTCTTTGATTATTTATATAACCTTAAACATGGTATATAAGTGTTGTATACGAGAGGATAATGTTTAAGGATAATAATCAAAAGTAATTGTTCATAATGAATTTAATTAAAGTTCAGAATCTTTAATTATAACATTATTAATACATGTCATTCCCATTTAGACTGGAACGGTGTTATCCGCACTATTAATATGGCGAGATATTGAATGAATGTATTTCATATAATGAGAATATGTGGAACATAGACACAGACACAATATGAATTTCTAATAATTTCCGTTAAGCATATAAATTCTAATTGAGTCTACCGATGGTCATATAAAGGATGATCTTAATCCTGAGTTCTTAACAAACTCCTATTTATGGATTTATGTCTTTTGATTTACTCGGTACGGATTTCGAGACCCTGAATCCTATTCCTTGTATTTTGGAGACATAATGAAATAGGTAACTGGGAATGTTATTATACGAGATGGAATCCATTCCTTCTTGCGAAAGAAGCAGATAAATAATTCACTTGAGTGTTGATTCGGTACTTGGATTAGTAAGAGCGCTCTGGTTCATGAATGTGTTTTATGAATCACTATCCACTAGAGAATCAATGGTACTCAAGGATAAATATGTAATTACAGAGGTTAACGGATTCTACCTGACTCTAACTATGAATTATTTATGGAGGATTGATCTATATGTAATGACTATATCAAATGGACATTTCGCAGTTTAGAAGTAATTAATGTCTATAATTTTGAGAGTGCAATTCCAAGTTTATAGTGGAGTAACTATTAGAATTGATAGAATTAATTAATTAATTAAAGTGTTTAATTAATTATTAATTTTATTGGAGCTCATAATTATAGGTCCATTAATCCCCGCGTCGTCCTTGTAATTCTACCAAACACAACGGGTAAAATGGGAATTTTAGAATTACGGAATTCGAAAATTAAATACTCAGAAAAATAATTAATTGAGAATTAATTATTATTTAAATAATGTGATTATTTAAATTTGAATTTGAACACATCTAGATTTATCCATTTAAACTTATTTGATAAGTTGTTCAATTTAGAATTCAAATTCATTTAAGTTTGACTTAAATTCGAATTTGAATCTGAATTAAAATTGGACAACTGGATAAAGGATAAAATCTCTTCCTTCCCTATCTGATATAGGCGCCACACACAGGGATAAAACCCTAGAGTGTGGCCGGCCACCTTGTGGATAAGGGGAAGGGATTTTTTGTTTCAAATTCAAAATTGGAGATAAGGATTTGATTCTATTTTGAAGTTTGACTTCTACTCTTTAAATATGAGAAAGATAGAAAATTGTAGAGACAATTTTAAAAAATATATTTTCAGCCCTAAAAACAGTGTGGCCGAAATTCTCATAGAGGAAAAAAGGAGTGCAAAATATTTTTCTCCAAAAATTCCACATCATGCATGCGTTGGTGTTTGTGGAAATTCGAGTGTTTGAGAAACCTATGTTGTCTCACATGTGCCCACACACACGTCTACGTGGAATCAAGGAATTGACGAGGAAGACTTTGGTATTCTAAACACAACGCTTGGAGCAAGGACTGTTCGTGGTCAAAGAAATTCAAGTTATCATCCGAGTCGCTACCAGGTATTTTTCGGTTGATCCTTGAGTAATATAAATTAATGTGATTAATTTATTCGTGCATAAATTAATATAATCTATAGAGTATCTCAAAAGTTTTATGAAAATTTTTGTCATACACGATCCGCTGTTTCCCGCCACGCTTCTGCCGCTGAATTCGATTCGGCTACCAACAAATGGTATCAAAGCGGTCTATAGATGATATTAATTTATGCTTCAATTATTTGATAATCATAATTGACATTAAATATGTGATATTTAATTATGTATGTATGTGATGAGTAGGCACTTGCATTTATGGATGTTTATTTTTAATTCATGATTATGAATGTATGGACGGTGGATTTGGTTGTTAATTATATGGTTCCATGGATCGGTTATATTCATTCGTTAATAAATTATTTTTTATTTAATTCGGGATTAGTATTATTGTAATTCTAGGATTTGGGTAGAATTAGGGTTTTTGATTGTGAATCAAAAAGGACGCCTTGAAGATCAAGTTTGAAGCCTTCAAAGAAGCCCAGAAAACTGCCTAGAAAATTCCAAAAAAGGCGTCCCAGCGCGACCAGGACGCGGCCAGGACGTGGTAAAGACGCGGCCAGGAAGCAGCCTCGACACGTCCGAGCGCGCGGCCAGGCCACGACCTGGCGTGCGGCCCAGTGCGGCTAGTGGCCCAAGTTCGAGATTTGATCCCGAACGGGCCTGAAAGTTTCTGAAACCCTCGTAAAGCGTGCCGACGGGCCCGAAAAAGTTTCGGATCCCAAGGAAGGTGAAATCCAACCTGGAGACAAAGAATGAAGCCGAAGAATAAAGAATTCAAGAGTCGAAGACCCGTTGATGTAACGGAAGAATATAATTATTGTACTTATTTATTTTTTCGATTCGATTGAGTTGTAATTTATTTTTCCATGGGACCCGGTCAAATCCATCTCAATAGTTGATTGCATATATTTATATTTTATGTTGATAATTATATATTATAAGTCCATGCATATAACATGCCATATAGATATAATGTGCCTACTCATATGTTTTATAACATGCCATGCATACACGCGCATTCGTTATTGTTTATTTTATTTATTATAAAAGTGTTTTAGAAAAATGAACTCAAATGAGAACCATGCGCTGAAAATTGATTTAATATGATTAAATTGATTTAAGTTGCAAAATTGATTTGCAAAATAATGTTACATGTGAAATTGAATTTAAGAGTTAAATTTTGTAATTTCACATATCCGAAAAATAAATTGTTTATTTTTCGATTTGAAAATCCTGAGATGTTTTTTCAAACAAAATACATATTTGCAAAATAATGAGTGGGAGAGGGTTGTATGACAATATGACCCACTAGTCTCCGCCGTTAGCGCAACACCGTGAGATCCGGAAAGGGGCTTTACGGCGACATTGAATCGCCCTCCTAAAGGAGAGTGTCCTTGCCGGATCAATAACAAGGTTGGCTTCCTAGAGATAAGATTTCAGGATGTATTTCTGAATTGACTACCCAAAGGTAGCAATCCGGAGTTAAGTCTATGGGATCTGAAATGGTGGGTTACACTCATAAAATATAATCAAATCTGTTGGTTATATTTTGACTGAAAATAACGGTAGTTAATAAATATGAAAATATGAGATATTTTGATTATATTTACTAACTGAGAAGAGTCTCGGTCTAACTGGCATATAACTTGGCTACCCAAAGGTACACTTTATATGTGGAAAATTAGATAATCGTTGGCACCTAAAATTAAAACATGATCTATGTATTTTTCATGTGCATCATGCATCATATTTAATTGTGCCAAAATTAACATGCCTTGATATTCATGCACATAAATTGATTAGATGAATATTCTATTTATTTCTAGCAATATGTCGAATCCCATTCTCACACTACTAGCGACTGAAAAATTAGACAGTGATAACTATGCTAAGTGGAAAAGTAACATGAAGATACTATTGGTCTGTGAAGACTACAAATTTGTCCTAGCGGAGGAATGTCCTCTTGAACCCGCGGCAAACGCATCCAAAACCATAAGGGAGCCTTATGATCGCTGGATTAAGGCCAACAACAAAGCAAAGTGGTTTATGCTGGCCAGTATGAGCGATGTTCTTTGCAAGAAGCATGAGGAGATGGAGACTGCTTATGAGATAATGGAGTCTCTAGAAGCCATGTTCGGCGCTCCCTCTGAAAAGGCTCATTTGGATGCCATAAGGGCATTCATGAATGACAAGATGAAGAAAGGTTCTTCAGTCAAGGCACATGTTTTGAACATGATTGATCACCTCCACGATGCGGAGCTCAATGGTGCCAGAATCGATGAAGCCACCCAAGTTGGCATCATCTTGGAAAGCCTATCCCCTAACTTTCATGAGTTCGTGAACAACTTTGTTATGAACAAGAAAAAGTCCAATCTCACTGAACTCATGAATGACTTGCAAAACTTCAAATCCACCAACAAAAGAAAGGGAGGAGAAGCAAATGTTGTAGTTGCAGGAAGTTCTGGTAAAAATAAAAGAAAGAACCAGAACTAGGGAAAAATAAAGAAGGGAAAGAACAAGAGACTAAGAAAGCAAAGGGCCCCATCCAGCAACCCAAAGGAAAATGTTCCCACTGCAATGGCGAAGGGCACTGGAAGAGAAACTGTCACAAGTATCTCGAGGAGCTGAAAAGGAAAAAGGAACAAGGGAAATCAAATTTGCTAGTCCTTGAAACATATTTAGTAAAGCGTGAAACCTTAGCCTGGATAATTGATTCAGGAATTACTAATCATGTTTGTTTTTCTTTGCAGAGTCTTAGTTGTTACACCGAGCTAGCCGATGGGGATTACACGATGAAAGTGGGCAATGGCGCAAGAGTTTTGGCAAAAGCAGTGGGAGAAGTTAGACTTCGTTTTAGGGAAAAAAATTTTTAGTTTTGAACAATGTTTATTTTATACCAGACATTCGTAGAAATTTGATTTCTGTGGCTAAGTTATTTGAACAATTATTTAAAGTTTATTTTGATAATGAATTTGTTCATATTTCTCAAAATGGTTTAAATATTTGTTCTAGACGTCTGGATGATGGTTTATATTTTATAAAACCAATACCTAACTCACTACTTAATACTGAAATGTTTAGAGTTGCCGAACCTAAGAATAAAAAGCAAAAGATTTCTCATGATAACAATACATATCTGTGGCATCTTAGTCTTGGTCATATTAACCAAAAAAGGATTGAACGAATGGTAAAGGATGGTCCTTTATGCGAACTAAAAGTTGGTGAGCTTCCAGTCTGTGAATCTTGTTTGGAAGGTAAAATGACCAAGAGGCCTTTCACGACGAAAGGAGAAAGACCTACAGAACCCGTTCAGTCGATACATTCAGATGTATGTGGACCATTAAACGTCCAAGCTAGAGGAAGTTACGAATATTATGTCACCTTTATCAACAACTATTCGAGATATGGTTATGTTTACCTGATGCAACGGAAATCTGAAACGTTTGGAAAGTTTAGAGAATTCCGAGCAGAAGTTGAAAAACAATTAGGTAAACCAATCAAGATACTTCGATCAGATCGATGGGGTGAATACCTGGACCAAGAGTTCTGGGATTTCTTGATTGAAGAAGGTGTGGTATCCCAATTGATTGCACCCGATACACCACAACAGAATGGTGTAGCCGAAAGGAGAAATCAGACTTTGCTTGATATGATGAGATCAATGTTGAGTTATTATTTACTGCCTACTTCATTTTGGGGTTATGCCCTAAAAATAGCTTCCAACATTCTGAATAGAGTACCATCTAAGTTTGTAGCTACAACACCCTTAGAGTTGTGGTGCGGTCGAAAACCTAGTTTGAGACACGTGCGCATATGGGGGTGTCCAGCACATGTGCTGAAGGGAAAGACTGGGAAGTTGGAACCCAAGTCAGAAGTATGTATGTTTTGTAGGATATCCCGATGGGACTAAGGGAGGTTTCATTTATAGCCCAGAAGATCAAAAGGTGTTTGTATCGAAAAATGCCACATTTCTGGAGCATGACTATATGATAGATTTTAAGCCCAGAAGTAAGGTAGTATTAGAATAGTTACTTTCTGATGAAATCGGACCACAATTGACAAGAGTTGTCGGACCACTCAGAGAAAAGACCACAGTTCCTGATCAGACTCCTACGGCACCTCGTCGTAGTGGGAGGGTAAGCAGGTTACCCGACCGTTATACCGGGGAAGCCCAAACCGTCACTGCTAATGACGGTAAGGAAGATCCATCGACCTTTAGGGATGCAATGGATGATTCTGATAAGGAAGAATGGCAAGCAGCTATGAAACGCGAGATGGAGTCTATGCACTCTAACTCAGTCTGGCAACTTGTAGATCTACTCGCAGGGGTAAAACCCATTGGATGCAAGTGGATCTTCAAGAGTATGAGAGAAGTGGATGGAAAGGTAGAGAGTTATAAAGCAAGGCTAGTGGCTAAGGGTTATACTCAAAAGGAGGGAGTTTACTATGAGGAAACTTTCTTGCCGGTAGCCATGCTTAAGTCCATCCGGATACTCCTAGCCATTGCAGCAAATTTTGACTATGAGATATGGCAGATGGATGTCAAGACATCTTTTTTGAATGGGTATCTAGATGGAACCATCAATATGAATAAGCCAGAGGGTTACATAGAGGAAGGCCAACAGCAGAAAGTCTGCAAACTGCAAAGGTCCATTTATGGACTGAAGCAGGCTTCTAGATCATGGAACATCAGGTTTGATGAGGCTGTAAAGTCTTATGGATTTGATCAAAATATTGATGAACCATGCGTCTACAAGTACAAGAAAGAAGAGAAAGTGGATTTCTTAATTCTTTACGTTGATGACATCCTACTCATTGGGAATGATGTGGGAATGATGACAGATGTAAAGGAGTGGTTAGCCAGCCAATTCCAAATGAAAGATTTGGGAGAGGCAAGCTATGTTCTTGGGATCAAGATTATTCGAGATCGCAAGAAAAAGCTTTTGGCGTTATCACAAGCATCTTATATAGACAAAGTGTTGTCTAGGTATTTGATGCAAAACTCCAAGAAAGGGAATTTGCCTTCAAGGCATGGTATTCATCTTTCTGAGGAGCAATGTCAAAAGGCCCCACAACAGGAAGAAGATATGAGACGGTATCCCTACGCTTCGGCTGTGGGAAGCCTTATGTATGCCATGTTGTGTACAAGACCAGATATCTGCTATGCGGTGGGAGTAGTCAGTCGCTACCAATCCAACCCAGGATTGGATCATTGGGTTGTAGTAAAGTGTATTCTCGAGTATCTTAGGAGAACGAGAAACTATATGTTGGTATATTCCGGAGAAGATCTGTCTCTCACCGGATACACAGATTCTGACTTCCAATCGGATAGCGATAGTCGACGGTCGACATCTGGATCTGTGTTCACTCTTAATGGAGGAGCTGTGGTATGGAGAAGTATAAAGCAAAAGTGTGTTGCTGACTCTACCATGGAAGCTGAATATGTTGCAGCTTGTGAAGCCGCAAAAGAAGCTACATGGCTCAGGAAGTTCTTAACTGATCTGGAAGTTATTCCAGATATGGATAAGCCAATTAAGCTCTACTATGACAACAGTGGAGCAATGGCTAATTCAAAGGGACCTAGAAGCCATAAGAGTGCAAAACATATAGAAAGGAAATATCACCTAATCAGAGACATTGTGGATAGAGGTGGTGTAGCGGTTCTGAAGATCGCGTCAGCGGACAACCTTGCTAACCCGTTCACCAAGACATTGCCATTGAATGTATTTGATCAGCACTTAGATGGATTTGGGATTAGAGACATGACACATATGCTTTAGGAGAAGTGGGAGATTGTTGGGAATAGTGTCCTAGAAGCATGAGACATAAAAGGATATTTATTATTTATTTAATAAAAGAGTTTATTCATCATTTTATGTGCATATATTTATGAATATTTTATGAATATCAAATAAAATTCCTTCATTATTTATGTAACCTTAGACATGGTATATAAGTGTTATATACGAGAGGATAATGTTTAAGGATAATAATCAAAAGTAATTGTTCATAATGAATTTAATTAAAGTTTGGAATCTTTAATTAAAACATTAATAACACATGTCATTCCCATTTAAAATCGAACGGTGTTCTCCGCACTGTTAATATGGCGAGATATTGAATGAATGTATTTCGCATAATGAGATTATGTGGAACATGGACGCAGACACAATATGAATTTCTAATAATTTCCGTTAAGCATAGAAATTCTAATTGAGTCTACCGATGGTCATATATAGGATGATCTTAATCCTGAGTTCTTAACAAAATCCTATTTATGCATTTATGTCTTTTGATTTACTCGGTACGGATTTCGAGACCCTGAATCCTATTCCATGTACTTTGGAGACATAATGAAATAGGTAGCTGGGAATGTTATTATACAAGATGGAATCCATTCCTTCTTGAGAAAGAAGCAGATAAATAATTCTCTTGAGTGTTGATTCGGTACTTGGATTAGCAAGAGCGCTCTGGTTCATGAATGTGTATTATGAATCACTATCCATTAGAGAATCAATGGTACTCAAGGATAAAGATGTAATTAGAGAGGTTAGAGGATTCTACCTGACTCTAATTATGAATTATTTATGGAGGATTGATATATATGTAATGACTACATCAAATGGACATTTCGCTGTTTAGAAGTAATTAATGTCTATAATTTCGAGAGTGCAATTCCAAGTTTATAGTGGAGTAACTATTGGAATTAATAGAATTAATTAATTAATTAAAGTGTTTAATTAATTATTAATTTTATTGGAGCTCATAATTATAGGTCCATTAGTCCCCGCATCATCCTTGTAATTCTACCAGACACAAAGGGTAAAATGGGAATTTTAAAATTACGAAATTCTAAAATTAAATACTTGGAAAAATAATTAATTGAGAATTAATTATTATTTAAATAATGTGATTATTTAAATTTGAATTTGAACACATCTAGATTTATCTATTTAAACTTATTGGATAAGTTGTTCAATTTAGAATTCAAATTAATTTAAGTTTGACTTAAATTCGAATTTGAATCTGAACTAAAATTGGACTACTGGATAAAGGATAAAATCTCTTCCTTTCCCTATCTGATATAGACGCCACACACAGGGATAAAACCCTAGAGTGTGGCCGGCCACCTTGTCGATAAGGAGAAGGGATTTTTTGTTTCAAATTCAAAATTGGAGATAAGGATTTGATTCTATTTTGAAGTTTGACTTCTACTCTTTAAATATGAGAAAGATGGAAAATTGTAGAGACAATTTTAAAAAATATATTTTCAGCCCTAAAAACAGTGTGGCCAAAATTCTCATAGAAGAAAAGGAGTGCAAAATATTTTTCTCCAAAAATTCCACATCGTGCATGCGTTGGTGTTTGTGGTAATTCGAGTGTTTAAGAAACCTATTTTGTCTCACGTGTGCCGACACACACGTCTTGGTGGAATCAAGGAATTGACGTGGAAGACTTTGGTATTCTAAACACAAAGCTTGGAGAAAGGACTGTTCGTGGTCAAAAAAATTCAAGTTATCATTGTTGGGAATAGTGTCCTGAAAGCATGAGATGTAAAAGGATATTTATTATTTATTTAATAAAATAGTTTATTCATCATTTTATGTGCATATATTTATGAATATTTTATGAATATCAAATAAAATTCCTTGATTATTTATGTAACCTTAAACATGGTATATAAGTGTTATATACGAGAGGATAATGTTTAAGGATAATAATCAAAAGTTATTGTTCATAATGAATTTAATTAAAGTTCAGAATCTTTAATTAAAACATTAATAATACATGTCATTCCCATTTAGAATGGAACAGTGTTATCCGCACTGTTAATATGGCGAGATATTGAATGAGTGTATTTCGCATAATGAGATTATGTGGAACATGGACTTGAACACAATATGAATTTCTAATAATTTCCGTTAAGCATAGAAATTCTAATTGAGTCTACCGATGGTCATATATAGAATGATCTTAATCCCGAGTTCTTGACAAACTCCTATTTATGGATTTATGTCTTTTGATTTACTCGATGCGGATTCTCAACCCCTGAATCCTATTCCTTGTATTTTGGAGACATAATGAAATAGGTAGCTGGGAATGTTATTATACGAGATGGAATCCATTCCTTCTTGAGAAAGAAGCAGATAAATAATTCTCTTGAGTGTTGATTCGATACTTGGATTAGTAAGAGCGCTCTGGTACATGAATGTGTTTTATGAATCACTATCCATTAGAGAATCAATGGTACTCAAGGATAAAGATGTAATTAGAGAGGTTAACGGATTCTACCTGACTCTAATTATGAATTATTTATGGAGGATCGATCTTTATGCAATGACAATATCAAATGGACACTTCGCAGTTTAGAAGTAATTAATGTCTATAATTCCGAGAGTGCAATTCCAAGTTTATAGTGGAGTAACTATTGGAATTAATAGAATTAATTTATTAATTAAAGTGTTTAATTAATTATTAATTTTATTGGAGCTCAGAATTATAGGTCCATTAGTCCCCGCGTCGTCCTTGTAATTCTACCAGACACAAAGGGCAAAATGGGAATTTTAGAATTACGGAATTATAAAATTAAATACTCGAAGAATAATTAATTGAGAATTAATTATTATTTAAATAATGAGATTATTTAAATTTGAATTTGAACATATCTAGATTTATCCGTTTAAACTTATTTGATAAGTTGTTTATTTTAGAATTCAAATTAATTTAAGTTTGACTTAAATTCGAATTTGAATCTAAATTAAAATTGGACTACTGGATAAAGGATAAAATCTCTTCCTTCACTATCTATAATTGGCGCCACACACAAGGATAAATTCCTAGGGTTGCCGGCCACTTAAAGGATAAGGGGAAGGGATTTTTTGTTCAAATTCAAAATTGGAGATATGGATTTGATTCTATTTTGAAATTTGACTTCCACTCTTTAAATATGAGAAAGATAGAAAATTGTGGTAACAATTTTTGACACATTATTCAGCCCTAAAAATAGTGGTGGCCGAAATTCTCATAGAGGAAAAATAGAGAGCAAAATTTCTCCAAAAATTCCACATCGTGCATGCGTTGGTGTTTATGGATATTCGAGTGTTTCAGAAACCTATTTTGTCTCACGTGTGCCCACACACACGTCTACGTGGAATCGAGGAATTGACGTGGAAGACTTTGGTGTTCTAAACACAAAGCTTGGAGCTAGGACTGTTCGTGGTCAAAGAAATTCAAGTTATCATCCGAGTCGGCTACAGGGTATTTTTCCGGTTGAACCTTGAATGATATAAATTAATTAGATTAATTTATTCATGCATAAATTAATATAATCTATAGAGTATCTTAAAAGTTTTATGAAAATTTTTGTTATACACGATCCGCCTTTCCGCTGCGTTTTCGCCGCCGAATTCAATTCGGCAACCAACAATCATCCGAGTCGGCTACCAGGTATTTTTCAGTTGATCCTTGAATAATATAAATTAATGTGATTAATTTATTCATGCATAAATTAATATAATCTATAGAGTGTCTCAAACGTTTTATGAAAATTTTTGTTATACACCATCCGTTGTTTCCCGCCATGCTTCCGCCGCCAAATTCGATTCGGCTACCAACAAGAGCATCCTGGGGTTGCAGCGTCTGACTGTGAAGCGTCAAATCTTGGTATGCTCTGACTGCACTCTTACACTTTTCCTTTCCATTTTTTGTTTTTTTTTTTTTTTTTGTTTTTGAAGTCTGGTTTCCTCACCCTAATCGTGCTTCTTTCTCCTTTTGGAGTTCAGGCTCTTGAGCTTGCCCTCCAGAATTACTTGGAGCTGGAGACCCTACTTCAGCATGAGATGACGTTGGAGGCTGCCGAGAAGGAGATTACCACTCTCTGCACTATCTGGGACGAGCTCTCGACGGACTTGGAGGTCAAGATGGCCAATGTACGGTCCCTTTGGGATAAGATCATCACCAAGAAGGCTAGCACCTTCAAGAAGGGTTTTAAGGAGGGGAGCTTGTTGCATATAATTTGACTATGCTTGCAAATGCACATGTCGTACAAGTAACAAAGTGGTCCGAAGACCGATATTGTCCCTCGAGGATTGACGTTAAGAATATAAACAAACTATTTTGAATATCATATCTTAACTTTATCTAAGCGATCAAATTTGGATGTCATAAACTTAAACAAAAACTAAAATAAAGGAAAACTAAATCAAAAGGAAAGATGACAGTAATTAATAACACGTGCTGAAATTAAAACGAAAAATTAATATAATGAAAATGCTAGGGTCTTGACTTCACTCTATTGCGATTATGTTTCTCCGTAGTAATGTGCCTAACCTAACTCAACATTCTCAAGAACCTAGAGTGATGTGTATTCTTATACCCTCTCTCGAGTGCCGCATAAAGAATGCGTAGGTGATATCAAGCCTATATCTTTATGTTGGGAATAGTGTCCTAGAAGCATGAGATGTAAAAGGATATTTATTATTTATTTAATAAAAGAGTTTATTCATCATTTTATGTGCATATATTTATGAATATTTTATGAATATCAAATAAAATTCTTTGATTATTTATGTAACCTTAAACATTGTATATAAGTGTTGTATACAAGAGGATAATGTTTAAAATAATCAAAAGTAATTGTTCAGAATGAATTTAATTAAAGTTTGGAATCTTTAACTAAAACATTATTAATACATCTCATTCCCAATTTAGAATGGAACGGTGTTATCCGCACTGTTAATATGGCGAGATATTGAATGAATGTATTTCGCAAAATGAGATTATGTGGAACATGGACGCAGACACAATATGAATTTCTAATAATTTCCGTTAAGCATAGAAATTCCAATTGAGTCTACCGATGGTCATATATAGGATGATCTTATCTTGAATTCTTAACAAACTCCTATTTATGGATTTATGTCTTTTGATTTACTCGGTACGGATTTCGAGACCCTGAATCCTATTCCATGTATTTTGGAGACAAAATGAAATAGGTAGCTGTGAATGTTATTATACAAGATGGAATCCATTCCTTCTTGAGACAGAAGCAGATAAATAATTCTCTTGAGTGTTGATTCGGTACTTGGATTAGTAAGAGCGCTCTGGTTCATGAATGTGTTTTATGAATCACTATCCATTAGAGAATCAATGGTACTCAAGGATAAAGATGTAATTAGAGAGGTTAATGGATTTTACCTGACTCTAATTATGAATTATTTATGGAGGATTGATCTATATGTAATGACTATATCAAATGGACACTTCGCAGTTTAGAAGTAATTAATGTCTATAATTTCGAGAGTTCAATTCCAAGTTTATAGTGGAGTAACTATTGGAATTAATAGAATTAATTAATTAATTAAAGTGTTTAATTAATTGTTAATTTTATTGGAGCTCGGAATTATAGGTCCATTAGTCCCCGCTTCGTCCTTGTAATTCTACCAGACACAAAGGGTAAAATGAGAATTTTAAAATTACGGAATTCTAAAATTAAATACTCAGAAAAATAATTAATTGAGAATTAATTATTATTTAAATAATGTGATTATTTAAATTTGAATTTGAACACATCTAGATTTATCCATTTAAACTTATTTGATAAGTTGTTCAATTTAGAATTCAAATTAATTTAAGTTTGATTTAAATTCGAATTTGAATCTGAATTAAAATTGGACTACTGGATAAAGGATAAAATCTCTTCCTTCCCTATCTGATATAGGCGCCACACACAAAGATAAAATCCTAGAGTGTGGCCGGCCACCTTGTGGATAAGGGGAAGGGATTTTTTTTTCCAAATTCGAAATTGGAGATAAGGATTTGATTCTATTTTGAAGTTTGACTTCTACTCTTCAAATATGAGAAAGATAGAAAATTATAGATGCAATTTTTGACACATTACTTAGCCCTAATAGAGTGTGGCCGAAATTCTCATAAGGAAAAAGATAGCAAAATATTTTTTCTCCAAAAATTCCACATCGTGCATGCGTTGGTGTTTGTGGAAATTCGAGTGTTTAAGAAACCTGTTTTGTCTTTTGTGTGCCCACACACATGTCTAGGTGGAATCAAGGAATTGACGTGGAAGAATTTGGTATTCTAAACACAAATCTTGGAGCGAGAACTATTCATGTTCAAAGAAATTCAAGTTATCATCCGAGTCGGCTACCAGGTATTTTTTTCGGTTGATCCTTGAATCATATAAATTAATGTGATTAATTTATTCGTGCATAAATTAATATAATCTATAGAGTATCTCAAAAGGTTTATGAAAATTTTTGTTATGCATGATCCGCTATTTCCTACCACGCTTCCGCCGCCGAATTCGATTCGGCAACCAACAATTGGTATCAGAGCGGTTTATAGACGATATTAATTTATGCTTCGATTATTTGATAACGATAATTGATATTAAATATGTGATATTTAATTATGTATGTATGTGATGAGTAGGCACTTGATTTACGGATGTTTATTTTTAATTCATTATGATGAATGTGTGGATGGTGAATTTGGTCGTTAATTATGTGGTTCCATGGATCGGTTATATTCATTCGATAATAAATTATTTATAATTTAATTCAGGATTAGAATTATTGTAATTCTAGGATTTGGGTAGAATTAGGGTTTTTGATTTTGAATCAAAAGGGAGGCCTTGAAGATCAAGTTTGAAGCCTTCAAAGAAACCCAGAAAACTGCCCAGAAAATTTCCAGAAATCGGCCAGAACGCGCGCCCCAGCGTGCTCCTGTGTGTCCAAGTGCGCCCCAGCGCGCGGCCAGGATGCGGCCCAGAGCGCGTCTAAGCCGCGGCCAGGATGCGGCCAGGGCCCGACCCAGGCCACGGCCCAGCGCGCTCCAGCGCGTTTGGCGGCCCAAGTTCGGGATTTGATTCCGAACGAGCCCGAAGGTTTCCGAAACCCTCTTAATTATTGTAATTATTTATTTATTCGATTCGATTGAGTTGTAATTTATTTTTCCATGGGACCCGGTTAAATCCATCTCAATAGTTGATTGCATATATTTATTTTTTATGTTGATAATTATATATTATATGTCCTTGCATATAACATGCCATATAGATATAATGAGCCTACTCATATGTTTTATAACATGCCATGCATACACGCGCATTCGTTATTGTTTATTTTATTTATTATAAAAGTGTTTTAGAAAAATAAAATAAAATAAGAACCATGAGCCGAAAATCGATTTAATATGATTAAATTGATTTAAGTTGCAAAATTGATTTGTAAAATAATGTTGCATGTGAAATTGAATTTAAGAGTTAGATTTTGGAATTTCACATATCTGAAAAATAAATTGTTTATTTTTCAATTTGAAAATCATGAGATGTTTTTTCAAACAAAATACATATTTGCAAAATAATGAGTGGGAGAGGGTTGTATGACAATACGACCCGCTAGTCTCCACCGTTAGCGTAACACCGTGAGATCCGGAAAGGGCTTTGCGGTGACATTAAATCGCCCTCCCAAAGGAGAGTGTTCTTGCCGGATCAATAACAAGGTTGGCTTCCTAGAGATAAGATTTCAGGATATATTTCTGTATTGACTACCCAAAGGTAGCAATCCTGTGGCGACCCGCGCCCTCGCGGCGCGGTCGCCGTTCCTTATACTACTCTACTAATGTGCTAAGCTATAGTCTAATCCATTATTCGTTGTTAGACTATTGTCTCTTTAATTTACGTTCATGTGCGGGTAAATTTTTTTTTTCTTTACTTTAACCATCGGGTTCTTAACATGTTATGTTGTTACACTAATAACATATCTTGCTATTACTTTAAGGATTCAGATATCATACTAGTTCCCGAAAATTTGTCTTAACTTATTACAGTCCGTTGTTCTTTACAAAGACAATGGTTGTAATATCTTCTTCTTAGAACTGAACATACATACTAGTATTCTACATTACATTAATCTGCAGCGGAAAATTGTTTTCTAAGCGAGCGTAGTGGAGACCACTCCCGTGCACCCATGACATTTCCGCCACCCTTGCCTCCGCATGTCCATCAAGCAAACCACTATATGACTGGCTGCTTACCTTTGTTACCTGCACACGAGTAAACTGATGAGCTAACGCTCGCAAGTATAAACATGCATACATCATAAACTAATAGAAATTACATTAAGAGTTATGATGCAAATATGCTCGTGTGAAACATGCTTTAAACTACTTTCTATCTTTACGTTCTTACTTACGTGGGCCTGGGCCCCGCTTCTGATCTGGTCTAGTCGGAATCTCTACTCTTTGAGATTTTTCCTCCCTTGCGAGGCCGGCGACCCGTCGATTTTACTTTACTGGTCATTTCTTACTGGCTGGTCTAGTCGGAATCTCTACTCTTTGAGATTTTCCTCCCTTGCGAAGGCCGACGACCCGTCAGTCTTTTACTTTACTGGTCATTACTTACTGTCTGGTCTAGTCGGAATCTCTACTCTGTGAGATTTTCCTCCCTTGCGGAGGCCGACGACCCGTCAGTATTAACTGTGCATAAGGGTAACCATATGTTGCCCTTTTTCAATCTAGAGCACTAAGCCCTCCAAACACGTATAATCACATGTAATCACATAGACTTAGGAACATAAGTAAATTCATAGTTCTAAGTCTAACTATAGCTTACTCGAGTCCAGACAAACACATATGTCTATACTTACTGGTAATCCGCTAGGATTCCCGCTCGTTGGAAGTTCTTTCTTGTTGCTTCAAGCATCAAAATTTCTCATACTTGGATTCCTAAATCCAATTCAACACATTTTCGAACTTAACCCCTCTAGGCCGAATTCTAGCTCAAGAGGCAATTTACACATATTTGTGTATCTCGGTTTCTGAATCTTAATCTATTCATTTTCGAGCTTTAAAACTGTTATCCATTCTCTAGAATTGAATTACTAACTCATTGCTTACTAACTAGATTTCACCTTAATTTTTCTCGTTTCCCGAGTTTTCAATAACTCGTTTTACTTCTGATTTCGGTACCAATAGTCCAGATTCACATTCCTGAACACAAATTGCTACATAAATTGAACAAAAATACATTTCCTCCATTTCTAGGGATTTTCGGATTTTTAGTGCAAATCCAAAAAAATTTGTTCAATCGTTTCCATACTTACACATTAAACTCCTATCGTAGTCCCCGACAAAACCTCGGTTTCGTTTTTCAGTTTTACGGATTTTTTTCGAGATGAGTTACTATTCATAAAAATGAAAAAGCAAGCAGTTTCTCATGAAAAATCTGAAATCTTACCTTGAAAAGTTGAGACTCTCTGCTAGAATGCCTCGGGTTATGTTTCTACCGGACTGAACGGAAGAAATTTCGGCGAAAACGGGTGATTCCTTGATTTTCCCTTGATTTTCTCTCTTTTCTCTTTCTTTCCTCTATCTCTCGGCCACACTTAGAAAAAGAAGCAATTTTGGCTTCTAATGTCATCCGTAGGCCTCTTAAAGTGTAATAATGAATATTATAATATTATTTCTAATAATATCTCTTATTTCTTTCTAAATTAAATTAAAGAAATCCCTTTAATTCCTATAATTTAATTTGACTAATTCTAATTAAGTTTCACACTTAATTTAAGTGGTTCCGTGTTCTCCACATTTTTGTTATTGAGACCAAACTTTCCGTTTTTCAAAACGAGTCTCTTTCCGGTACCGATAATTTCACACCCGGTACAGGTTCTATACTGCTTTTCTGGACTGCCGAGCACCCTGGGTCAAATTTTTCATATTCAACCCACTTCTCTTGGGTATCTCAATAGTCAATTTCTTTTTCTGAAATTCTCATTTTAAACAATCCAGAATTGCCCAAAACGTGTACCCTCGCGGTACTCGTTTTTTTTTGCAGTTTCCCGCTTTAACTGACTCGGGAAAATTCTGTTTCAGGAACTTTTGCCATTTTCCTTACTTCTAATATTTCTACTCTTTTTCTAACTGGTCATTTGGTCATTTACCAAATATTTCAGTTTTTCATAACTAAAATATACCTGTTAAAATTTCTAACTTTTAACCGATATTTCACTATTCACAAGCGATATTTACTGAATTTTCTCTGTAAAAATATTCGCATTATAACTTTACACTTTTTCGGGTGATTTTACCCGTATATAAAGTTTCTACATAACACTTTCCTAATTACATCAATGTTTCTACTACTTTACATTAGGGAAGAATTACGGTCAAATACCGGACTGTCTCGAATTTGACTTAAAATTTTCCCGTCATTACATTCACCCTCCTTAAGAAATTTTAAATCACGAAAATCGGAACAAGCTGGGGTATACATCCTAATCTCTTCTTCTACTTCCCAAGTGGCTTCTGCAACATTGTGATTTTTCCACTGCACTTTAACCATTGGGATACTACGACTTCTGAGTTTCCTTTCTTCTCTGGCTAGAATTTGGACTGGTTGTTCCTCATAGGAAAAATCTTCGTGAACCTGGATAGGCATATCCTGTAACACGTGCGATGGATCCCAGATATACTTCCGGAGCATTGCTACATGAAACACACTGTGCACTGAGGCCAACTCTGGCGGTATAGCTAGTCGGTAAGCTACCTTTCCTATTCTTTCAATAATCTCAAAAGGCCCTATGTAACGTGGGCTCAGCTTACCTTTCTTCCCAAAACGCATCACACCCTTCATTGGTGCGACTTTTAGGAATACAGAGTCCCCTACAGAAAATTCCAAGGGTCTCCGTCGTTTATCTGCATAACTCTTCTGTCGGCTCTGAGCTGTCTCTAATCTTCTACGGATCTTTTGCACTGTCTCAATGGCCTCTTGAACGAATTCCGTCTTGTGAAGCTGCTTTTCCGGAGTGTCATACCAATGAACTGGGGATCTACCCTTCCTTCCGTAAAGTGCTTCATACAGGGCCATGCCGATGGAAGCTTGGTAACTATTATTATACGAGAATTCGATCAATGGCAACTTCATACTCCATGTGCCCTTGAAATCCACTGCGCATGCACGAAGCATATCTTCTAGGGTCTGAATGGTCCTCTCGGACTGCCCATCCGTCTGGGGATGAAACGTTGTGCTATAGCGTAATTTTGACCCCATCGCTTCCTGAACACTTCTCCAAAAATTGGAGGTAAATCGGCTGTCTCTGTCCGACACTATACTAACTGGTACTCCATGTAGCTTTACTACCTTAACCACGTATAACTCAGCTAACCTCTCTAAGGAGTAAGTTATCTTGATCGGAATGAAATGCACTGATTTCGTTAGCCGATCCACGACTACCCAAATGGCATCGTATCCCTCACTGGTTCTCAGAAGTCCGGTCACAAAGTCCATGGCTAAGTGTTCCCACTTCCATTCCGGGATCTCTAGTGGCTGTAAGCTTCCAGCTGGTCTTTGATGTTTTGCTTTGACTTTCTGGCATGTCAAGCAGTGACTAACATAGTCAACTATGTCGTTCTTCATTCGCCTCCACCAAAAATGTTGTTTCAAATCTTGATACATTTTGGTGGCACCTGGGTGTACGGAATATGGCGTGCTGTGCGCTTCCGTGAGTATCTGCTTCTTGATCCCCTCTTGATCCGGTACACAAATTCTTCTTTGGTATAGGAGAATTCCGTCCTTTGAAAGGCTGAAATTCGACCTTGCATTATCTACTATCTCCTTCCTGTATCCATCCATAATTGGATCACCTTTCTGAGCTTCTCGTATCTCGTCCTGTAGCACAGGCTGCAGCGTCAGAGAAGCTAACATCCTAGAGATTAATTCGAGGTCTAGGAGATTAATCTCTTGTTGAAGCTGCTTGGGCAACAATTTGGTCTCCACTGGAGTCTGTAGTGCTGGGTTTCTACTCAAAGCGTCTGCTACTCGATTGGCATTACCTGGATGGTAAAGGATTTCACAATCGTAGTCCTTCACAAGTTCAAGCCATCGTCTTTGTCTCATATTAAGCTCCTTCTGCGTGAAGAAGTACTTTAGGCTCTGATGGTCCGTATAAATTTGGCATTGAACCCCATATAGGTAATGCCGCTATAACTTGAGCGCAAAAACTACTGCGGCTAACTCAAGATCATGCGTTGTGTAATTACGCTCGTGATCCTTACATTGCCGAGATCGTAAGCAATGACCTTGCCATTTTGCATCAACACGGCTCCTAGTTCTGTCTTTGAGGCATCACTTTGTAGATGTCAAATTTTTCTCCCTCTTCGGGATCGTGGGTACTGGAGCACTAATTAATCTTCTTTTGATCTCTCTGAAACTCTGTTCACATCCATCTGTTCATTCATACCTTCTATCTTTTCTGGTTAAGGCAGTGAGAGGAGTTGCAAGACGAGCAAATCCCTCCACAAACCTTCTGTAATACCCTGCCAATCCTAGGAAACTTCGAATTTCCGTAACACTCTTTGGAACTGGCCACTTCTCAATCGCTTCAACCTTTGCTGGATCCACGGTGATTCCTTCCTTAGATACTATATGTCCGAGGAAGTGGACTTTATCTAACCAGAACTCGCACTTAGAAAACTTCGCATATAGCTGATGTTTCTTCAACGTGTGTAGTGCGATCCTCAAATGTTCTGCGTGCTCCTGTGGATCTCATGAGTATATAAGGATGTCATCGATAAAAACAATAACAAACTTATCTAAATACTCTCTGAAGACTCTGTTCATAAGGTCCATAAACGCCGCTGGGGCATTTGTAAGTCCAAACGACATCACTAAGAATTCGTTGTGTCCATACCGAGTTCTGAATGCCGTTCTGGAAATGTCTTTTTCTCTAATCTTGAGCTGATGATACCCCGATCGAAGGTCTATCTTCGAAAACGTGGTAGCTCCCTTCAACTGGTCAAACAAGTCATCGATTCGTGGCAATGGGTACTTGTTCTTGATGGTGACTTTGTTGAGCTCCCTATAATCTATGCACATCCGAAGCGTGCCGTCCTTCTTTTTGACAAAGAGGACCGGAGCTCCCCATGGCGAGAAACTCGGTCTGATGAAGCCTTGGTCTAACATTTCTTGGAGTTGAACCCGCAACTCTTTCAGTTCCGCTGGAGCCATCCTATACGGTGCTTTGGATATTGGTGCGGTGCCGGGGAGAAGCTCTATCTCAAAAGCTATTTCCCGATCTGGAGGAAGTCCGGGTAGTTCCTCTGGAAAAACGTCTAGGAACTCCTTGACTATGGGAACGCGTCTTACGGTTGATGCGTTTCCCCTCTTGGTTCCTGTCCACCACATACGCCAAATATCCAGTGCATCCGCTAGACATCAATCGTCTGGCTTCTAGGGAACTAATAAAACATCTGGGTGTCCCTGATTTGGAATCCATGTACTCAAACACCTGTTCTCCTTCTGGCTGAAAAATTACCCTTTTCTTTCTACAGTCTATTGTAGCATTATACTTTCCTAGAAAATCCATTCCTAGGATCACATCATAATCTACTAAGTTCAGAACAACTAGGTCCGCACTTAGTTCTCTTCACCGCTATCTCTCTTTGGTGCGTGACGTAACCGGGACTAGACAACAACACATCACCGATGGTAGTCTTTGTCTTAAAGGCTTGCCCTATCCTCTCTAGATTTTGCAATGTTATGCTCTGCACGTATTGCCCGATTCACTAGATCGGCTACCGTGGTTGGTGGATACTCCCCACTTTCCACAACGGTGGTTATATCTCCTCGGAGCATATTAATCATCCTCCTAACCTTCTCTTCCTCTGTTGGAAACAACTGAGGACATAGTCGTGCCAACTGATCAAATCGTCAGCATGCTTCTACAACTGTCTGGTCGTCCTGCTTAAAATTGTTGAACTCATTCTGTTGAGTCTTCAGGGCTTCTAAGTTGCAATACTTACGGTTAAATTCCCATAGGAATTCATCCCACAACATCTGTCTCACATTCCTTCTGGCGCACACTGATTTCCACCAATAGCGGGCATCTTTCTTTAATACAAAAGCGGCGCCTTTGAATCTTCTCCACATGCGTGAGTTCCATAAACTCAAACACTGTGCGAATGGATGCTAACCATTCCTCGGCCTCGAGTGGATCTGTTGATCCATCGAACTCTGGAGGTGCCATTCTCTTAAACCTCACATACAATGGTTCCCTTGGGACCATTTCTCGCACCCCATCTCACCCCTTATTGGCTCTTGGGGTTCAACCCTCTCTGGGGTTGCTTTCGGGTTGGGCGGCTTGTCTTTGGAACCGCTGCGGAGGGGTGCTCCTCCAACTTTCTTGACCACCAGATCAACCGGGTAAGCAATTCTCCTAATCGCTCTACTTTCCTCGGCTGGGCTGCTATTTGCCCCCCCCGGACACTGCTACTTCTTGACTAGGTCTAGTCTTTGGAGGATTCTGTTCTACTTGTGTTCTCTCTTGACGTTATACGAACCATATTCTTTGTGTCTATATCACTTAAAGAGCAACATCGTTTGTCTAAGTGCAAGAAGAACTGCTTCTAAAGTTCCTTGACTTGCAATACTTTAAACTATCATTCATTCTCATATCAACTAGCAAAACATACATTCTATATGTTCTCCTATTATGCATGCCCCATATCATGCATATCACATCATATACAAATTATCACAAAATTAAAGGTTTTTAAGCCTTTCATTCAAATCTATTATGTATGTCCCATTCCATACATATCACATCATACATAAAATATCATTAGTCTAAGTTTCTCAATACTATTTACATAACCTTGCATCATATTTAAATAAATAAGATGCTAAGTCCTAACTTAATCCTCATCATCTACGTGTTCCTCAGGATCCTCCTCGGGATCTTCCTCCGAATCCTCGTCGGGATCCAACTGAGGGTTACCACTAGCTTCCTCACCAACGGTCCCAACATAGGTCCATCTTTGCCGAACAGCCATAGGCTCGTCCGCTGCCTCTATCTCAGGTCTCAGTCGTTATCGAGAGGTAGTGGCTTCCACGTCATGTCTCCTAATACGGGTATTGGAAAATGGGAAGTCTCGTCTAACTGTCGCTGGCCGTGTCCTCTCCTCTAACAGCTGGCGCTCACAATGCTTCGCCTCGGCGATAAATTGTGTGAGGGTCCGATTCGATCGCGAAACTAGCCGACGCTGATACTCTTCCGTCAGACCTCTCCATAGGATCTGACACCGCTCCTCCTCACTTAGATTAAAAATTTGATTCGGAGCTAGTACCTCTGTTAAAACTCTCGCTATATAGGCTACAACGGCCTCATCCGATCTCATACTAGCCCTCTCGGCTTGTATGATAAACTCTCGAGCTTGGGTGTAGGTCACGGCTACACTCACTTGGCTCTGTGTCTCTCCACTCTGCTGTGGTGCTGACTCTGATGGCATGACTTAGGGAAGAAACTGATGCTTCAACATGTGGCAAAACTCTTCCCATTGCATCTATGCTATTTTGTCCTCATCCAAAGCTTGCCAAAAGATTAGGGCATTGCCCTCTAATAGACTCGCTGCGAGTACAATCCACTCCTCTCGAGCTATGTCACAGGCTCGCATCACATACTCGACACGGTGCAGGCAATCCCTAATTCTAGTGGGATGTAAAAGCCCATCAAAGGAAGGTGGATTACGGGTGTAGAACCTAGCTGCGGCTCGACCTGTAGTCAAAATAACTATCCTTGCTCAGTGTGCAGCCTCAGCCGCCACGGGCTCTAGAGCCCTCAACTCGCGATCCACTGGTGGATGGCTACATCTAGCAGGAGTGGGTACCGACCTTTCTGTTTGTCGGAACCGTGACATTAGAAACATTCTTACCCGTCCCCACAACGTATTCTCTTGTGGTGTGGGCGCTAATTGAGATGATGGATATGATTGATCCATTAGTACCTGTTCCGTCTTGCCAAAAGAAATAAGCAATTCTCAGTTCTAGTTCATAAACTAATTTACCTAGACTGCGCAGAAGTATAGTTGCAGGACTTGTCATGGCAGGAGTAGGAATGCCGCTCTGATACAAACTGTGGCGACCCGCGCAGTCGCCGTTCCTTACACTACTCTACTAATGGGCTAAGCTATAGTCTAATCCATTATTCGTTGTTAGACTATTGCTCTTTGATTTACGTTCATGTGCGGGTAAATTTTTTTTTTCTTTACTTTAACCATCGGATTCATAACATGTTATGTTGTTACACTAATAACATATCTTGCTATTACTTTAAGGATTCGGATTCATACTAGTTCCCGAAAACTTGTCTTAACTTATTACAGTCCGTTGTTCTTTACTAAGACAATGGTTGTAATATCTTCTTCTTAGAACTGAACATACATACTAGTATTCTACATTACATTAATTTGCAGCGGAAAATTGTTTTCTAAGCGAGCGTAGTGGAGACCACTCCCGTGCACCCATGACATTTCCGCCACCCTTGCCTCCGCATGTCCATCAAGCAAACCACTATATGACTGGCTGCTTACCTTTGTTACATGCACACGAGTAAACTGATGAGCTAACACTCAGCAAGTATAAACATGCATACATCATAAACTAATAGAAATTACATTAAGAGTTATGATGCAAATATGCTCGTGTGAAACATGCTTTAAACTACTTTCTATCTTTCTGTTCTTACTTCTGTGGGCCTGGGCCCCTACTTACTGTCTGGTCTAGTCAGAATCTCTACTCTTTGAGATTTTTCCTCCCTTGCGGAGGCCGACGACCCGTCAGTCTTTTACTTTACTGGTCATTTCTTACTGGCTGGTCTAGTCGGAATCTCTACTCTTTGAGATTTTCCTCCCTTGCGAAGGCCGACGACCCGTCAGTCTTTTACTTTACCGGTCATTACTTACTGTCTGGTCTAGTCGGAATCTCTACTCTGTGAGATTTTCCTCCCTTGCAGAGGCCGACGACCCGTCAGTATTAACTGTGCCCTTTTTCAATCTAGAGCACTAAGCCCTTCAAACACGTATAATCACATGTAATCACATAGACTTAGGAACATAAGTAAATTCATAGTTCTAAGTCTAACTATAGCTTACTCGAGTCCAGACAAACATATATGTCTATACTTACCGGTAATCCGCTGGGATTCCCGCACGTTGGAAGTTCTTTCTTGTTGCTTCGACTCTCATGCCAAAACCTGTTCCATGGAAATAGGTATTAACTACCTATTTCAAGCATCAAAATTTCTCATATTTGGATTCCTAAATCCAATTCAACTCATTTTCGAACTTAACCCATCTAGGCCGAATTCTAGCTTAACAGGCAATTTACACATATTTGTGTATCTCGGTTTTTGAATCTTAATCTATTCATTTCCGAGCATTAAAACTGTTATCCATTCTCTAGAATCGGATTACTAACTCATTTGAGCTTCTCCGCTAGAATGCCTCGGGTTATGTTTCTACCGAACTGAACGGAAGAAATTTCGGCGAAAACTGGAGATTCCTTGATTTTCCCTTGATTTTCTCTCTTTTCTCTTTCTTTCCTCTATCTCTCGGCCACACTTAGAAAAAGAAGCAATTTTGGCTTCTAATGTCATCCGTAGGCCTCTTAAAGTGTAATAATGAATATTATAATATTATTTCTAATAATATCTCTTATTTCTAAATTAAATTAAAGAAATCCCTTTAATTCCTATAATTTAATTTGACTAATTCTAATTAAGTTTCACACTTAATTTAAGTGGTTCTGTGTTCCCCACATTTTTGTTATTGAGACCAAACTTTCCGTTTTTCAAAACGAGTCTCTTTTCGGCACCGATAATTTCACACCCGGTACAGGTTCTATACTGCTTTTCTGGACTGCCGAACACCCTGGGTCAAATTTCTCATATTCAACCCACTTCTCTTGGGTATCTCAATAGTCAATTTCTTTTTTTGAAATTCTCATTTTAAACGATACAGAATTGCCCAAAACGCGTACATTCGCGATACTCGTTTTTTTATCAGTTTTCTGCTTTAACTGACTCGGGAAAATTCTGTTTCAGGAACTTTTGCCATTTTCCTTAGTTCTAATATTTCTACTCTTTTTCTAACTGGTCACTTGGTCATTTACCAAATATTTCAGTTTTTCATAACTAAAATATACCTGTTAAAATTTCTAACTTTTAACCGATATTTCACAATTCACAACTGATATTTACGAATTTTCTCTGTAAAAATATTCGTATTATAACTTTACACTTTTCGGGTGATTTTACCCCGTATATAAAGTTTCTACATAACACTTTCCTAATTACATCAATATTTCTACTACTTTCTGTTCCGGGAAGAATTACGGTCAAATACCGGACTGTCCGAATTTGACTTAAAATTTTCCCGGTCATTACAAATCCGGAGTTAAGTCTATGGGATCTGAAACGGTGGGTTACACTCATAAAATATAATCAAATTTGTTGGTTATATTTTGACTGAAAATAACGGTAGTTAATAAATATGAAAAAATGAGATATTTTGACTATATTTATTAACTATGAAGAGTCTCAGTCTAATTGTCATATAACTTGACTTCCCAAAGGTACACTTTATATGTGGAAAATTAGATTATCATTGGCACCTAAAATTGAAACATGATTTATGTATTTTTTTCATGTGCATCATGCATCATATTTAATTGTGCCAAAATTAACATGCCTTAATATTCATGCACATAAATTGATTAGATGAATATCCTATTTATTTTCAGCAATATTCCGAATCCCATTATCACACTGCTAGCGACTGAAAAATTAGACGGTGATAACTATGCTAAGTGGAAAAGTAACATGAACATACTATTGGTCTGCGAAGACTACAAATTTGTCCTAGCGGAGGAATGTCCTCCTGAACCCGCAGCAAACGCATCCAAAACCATTCGGGAGCCTTATGATCGCTGGATTAAGGCCAACAACAAAGCAAAGTGCTTTATGCTGGCAAGTATGAGCGATGTGCTTCGCAAGAAGCATGAAGAGATGGAGACTGCTTATGAGATAATGGAGTCTCTAGAAGCCATGTTCGGCGCTCCCTCTGAAAAGGCTAGTTTGGATGCCGTAAGGGCTTTCATGATTGACAAGATGAAGAAAGGTTCTTCTGTCAAGGCACCTGTTTTGAACATGATTTATCACCTCCACGATGCATAGCTCAATGGTACCAGAATCGATGAAGCCACCCAAGTTGGCATTATCTTGGAAACCCTATCCCCTAACTTTCATGAATTCGTGAATAATTTTGTTATGAACAAGAAAAAGTCAAATCTCACTAAACTCATGAATGACCTGCAAAACTTCGAATCCACCAACAAAAGAAGGGGAGGAGAAGAAAATGTTGTTGCTGTAGGAAGTTCTGGTAAAAATAAAAGAAAGAACCAGAACCAGGGAAAAGCAAAGAAGGGAAAGAACAAGAGGCCCAAGAAGGCAAAGGGCCCCATCAAGAAACCCAAAGGAAAATGTTTCCACTGTAATGGCGAAGGGTACTGGACGAGAAACTGTCACAAGTATCTTCAGGAGCTGAAAAAGAAAAAGGAACAAGGTAAATCAGATTTGCTAGTCCTTGAAACATATTTAGTAAAGCGTGATACCTTAGCCTGGATAATTAATTCAGGAACGACTAATCATGTTTGTTTTTTTTTGCAGAGTCTTAGTTGTTACACCGAGCTAGCCGATAGGGATTACACGATGAAAGTGGGCAATGGCGCAAGAGTTTCGGCGAAAGCAGTGGGAGAAGTTAGACTTCGTTTTAGGGAAAATAAATTTTTAGTTTTGAACAATGTTTATTTTATTCCAGACATTCGTAGAAATTTGATTTCTGTGGCTAAGTTATTTGAACAATTATTTAAAGTTTATTTTGATAATGAATTTGTTCATATTTCTCAAAATGGTTTAAATATTTGTTCTAGATGTCTGGATGATGATTTATATTATATAAAACCAATACATAACTCACTACTTAATACTGAAATGTTCAGAGTTGTCGAACCTAAGAATAAAAAGCAAAAGATTTCTCATGATAACAATGCATATCTGTGGCATCTTAGTCTTGGTCATATTAACCTAAAAAGGATTGAACGACTAGTAAAGGATGGTCCTTTATGCGAACTAAAAGTTGGTGAGCTTCCAGTCTGTGAATCTTGTTTGGAACGTAAAATGACCAAGAGGCCTTTCACGACGAAAGGAGAAAAAGCTACAGAACCCCTTCAGCTGATACATTCAGATGTATGTGGACCGTTAAACGTCCAAGCTAGAGGAGGTTACGAATATTACGTCACCTTTATCGACAACTATTCGAGATATGGTTATGTTTACCTGATGCAACGGAAATCTGAAACTTTTGGAAAGTTTAGAGAATTCCGAGCAGAAGTTGAAAAATAATTAGGTAAACCAATCAAGATACTTCGATCAGATCGAGGGGGTGAATACCTGGACTAAGATTTTTGGGATTTCTTGATTGAAGAAGGTGTAGTATCCCAATTGACAGCACCCGGTACACCACAGCAGAATGGTGTAGCCGAAAGGAGAAATTGGACTTTGCTTGACATGATGAGATCAATGTTGAGTTATTCTTCACTGCATACTTCGTTCTGGGGTTATGCCCTAAAAATAGCTGCCTACATTCTGAATAGAGTACCATCTAAGTCTGTACCTACAACACCCTTAGAGTTGTAGTGCGGTCGAAAACCTAGTTTGATACATGTGCGCATATGGGGGTGTCCAGCACATGTGCTGAAAGGAAAGACTCAGAAGTTGGAACCCAAGTCGGAAGTATGTATGTTTGTAGGATATCTCAATGGGACAAAGGGAGGTTTCTTTTATAGTCCTGAAGATCAAAAGGTGTTTGTATCGACAAATGCCACATTTCTAGAGCATGACTATATGATAGATTTTAAGCCCAGAAGTAAGATAGTATTAGAAGAGTTACTTTCCGATGAGATCGGACCAAAATTGACAAGTGTTGTCAGACCACTCAAAGAAAAGACCACAGTTCCTGATCAGACTGCTTCGGCACCTCATTGTAGTGGGAGGGTAAGCAGGTTACCCGACCGTTATACTGGGAAAGCCCAAATCGTCACTGCTGATGACGGTAAGGAAGATACATCGACCTTTAGGGATGCGATGGATGATTCTGATAAGGAAGAATGGCAAGCAACTATGAAACTCGAGATGGAGTCTATGCACTCTAACTCACCTGCAACTTGTAGATCTACCCGAAGGGGTAAAACCCATTGGATGCAAGTGGATCTTCAAGAGAAAGAGAGGAGCGGATGGAAAAGAAGAGACTTATAAAACATGGCTAGTGGCTAAGGGTTATACGCAGAAGGAGGGAGTTGACTATGACGAAACTTTCTCGCCGGTAGCTATGCTTAAGTCCATCCGGATACTCCTAGCCATTACAGCATATTTTGACTATGAGATATGGCAGATGGATGCCAAGATAGCATTTTTGAATGGCTATCTTGATGAAACCATCTATATGGATTAGCCAGAGGATTATATAGAGGAAGGCTAGCAACAGAAAGTCTACAAACTGCAAAGGTCCTTTTATGAACTGAAACAAGCTTCTAGATCATGGAACATCAGGTTTGATGTGGCTGTAAAGTCTTATGGATTTGATTAAAACATTGACAAACCATGCGTCTACAAGTACAAGAAAGAAGAGAAAGTGGTCTTCTTAATTCTTTACGTCGATGACATCCTACTCATTGGGAATGATGTGGGAATGATGACAGATGAAAATAAGTGGTTAGCCAACAAATTCCAGATGAAAGATTTGGGAGAGGCAAGCTATGTTCTTGGAATCAAGATTATTCGAGATCGCAAGAGAAAGCTTTTGGCGTTATCACAAGCATCTTATATAGACAAAGTATTGTCTAGGTATTTGATGCAAAACTCCAAGAAAGGAAATTTGCCTTCTAGGCATGGTATTCATCTTTCTAAGGAGCAATGTCCAAAGACCCCACAATAGGAAGAAGATATGAGACAGCATCCCTACACTTCGGCTGTGGGAAGCCTTATGCATGCCATGTTGTTTACAAGACCAGATATCTGCTATGCAGTGGGAGTAGGTAATTGCTACCAGTCCAACCCAGAATTGGATCATTGGGTTGCAGTAAAGTGTATTCTCAAGTATCTTAGGAGAACGAGAAACTATATGTTGGTATATTCTGGAGAAGATCTGTCTCTCACCGGATACACAGATTCTGACTTCCAATCAGATAGAGATAGTTGACGGTCGACACCTGGATCTGTGTTCACTCTTAATGGAGGAGCTGTGGTATGGAGAAGTATAAAGTAAAAGTGTGTTGCTGACTCTACCATGGAAGCTAAATATGTTGGGAATAGTGTCCTGAAAGCATGAGATGTAAAAGGATATTTATTATTTATTTAATAAAATAGTTTATTCATCATTTTATGTGCATATATTTATGAATATTTTATGAATATCAAAGAAAATTCCTTGATTATTTATGTAACCTTAAACATGGTATATAAGTGTTATATACGAGAGGATGATGTTTAAGGATAATAATCAAAAGTAATTGTTCATAATAAATTTAATTAAAGTTCGGAATCTTTAATTAAGATATTATAAATACATGTCATTCCCATTTAGAATGGAACGGTGTTATCCGCACTGTTAATATGGTGAGATATTGAATGAGTGTATTTCGCATAATGAGATTATGTGGAACATGGACCTTGAGACACAATATGAATTTCTAATAATTTCCGTTAAGCATAGAAATTCTAATTGAGTCTACCGATGGTCATATATAGAATGATCTTAATCCCGAGTTCTTAACAAACTCCTATTTATGGATTTATGTCTTTTGATTTACTCGGCACGGATTCCTAGACCCTGAATCCTATTCCTTGTATTTTGGAGATATAATGAAATAGGTAGCTGGGAATGTTATTATACGAGATGGAATCCATTCCTTCTTGAGAGAGAAGCGATAAATAATTCTCTTGAGTGTTGATTCGGTACTTGGATTAGTAAGAGCGCTCGGTTCATGAATGTGTTTTATGAATCACTATCCATTAGAGAATCAATGGTACTCAAGGATAAAGATGTAATTAGAGAGGTTAACGGATTCTACCTGACTCTAATTATGAATTATTTATGGAGGATCGATCTATATGCAATGACTATATCAAATGGACACTTCACAGTTTAGAAGTAATTAATGTCTATAATTCCGAGAGTGCAATTCCAAGTTTATAGTGGAGTAACTATTAGAATTAATAGAATTAATTAATTAATTAAAGTGTTTAATTAATTATTAATTTTATTGGAGCTCAGAATTATAGGTCCTTTAGTCCCCGCGTTGTCCTTGTAATTCTACCAGACACAAAGGGCAAAATGGGAATTTTAGAATTACGGAATTCTAAAATTAAATACTCGAAGAATAATTAATTGAGAATTAATTATTATTTAAATAATAAGATTATTTAAATTTGAATTTGAACATATCTAGATTTATCCATTTAAACTTATTTGATAAGTTGTTCAATTTAGAATTCAAATTAATTTAAGTTTGACTTAAATTCGAATTTGAATCTGAATTAAAATTGGACTACTGGATAATGGATAAAATATCTTCCTTACTTATCTTATTTAGGTGCCACACACAAAGGGATAAAACCCTAGGGTGGCCGGCCATTAAGAGATAAAGGGAAGGGATTTTTTGTTCCAAATTCAAAATTGGAGATAAGGATTTGATCCTATTTTGAAGTTTGACTTCTTCTCTTTAAATATGAGATAAATGAAAAATTGTGAGACAATTTTTAAAACACTTTCAGCCCTAGTTTCCCTAGAGGTGGCCGGAATTCTCATATAGCAAAAAAAAAAAAGAGAGTGAAAATTTTTCTCTCCAAAAATTCCACATCGTGCATGCGTTGGTGTTTGTGGAAATTCGAGTGTTTTAGAAACCGTTTTGTCTCACGTGTGCCCACACACACGTCTACGTGGAATCAAGGAATTGATGTGGAAGACTTTGGTGTTCTAAACACAAAGCTTGGAGCAACGACTGTTCGTGGTAAAAGAAAATCAAGATATCATCCGAGTCGGCTACAAGGTATTTTTTCCGTTGATCCTTGAATCTTATAAATTAATGAGATTAATTTATTGGTGCATAAATTAATATAATTTATAGAGTATCTCAAAAGTTTTATGAAAATTTTTGTCATACACGATCCGCTATTCCGCTGCGTTTCCGCCGCCAAATTCGATTCGGCAACCAACAGAATATGTTGTAGCTTGTGAAGCCGCAAAAGAAGCTACATGGCTCAGGAAGTTCTTAACTGATATGGAAGTTGTTCCAGATATGGATAAGCCAATTAAGCTCTACTGTGACAATAGTGGAGCAGTGGCTAATTCAAAGGAACCTAGAAGCCATAAGAGTGCGAGACATATAGAAAGGAAATATCACCTAATAAGAGACATTGTGGATAGAGGTGAGGTAGCGGTTCTGAAGGTCATGTCAGAGGACAACCTTGCTGACATGTTCACCAAGACATTGCCATTGAATGTATTTGATCAACACTTAGATGGATTTTGGATTAGAGACATGACACACCTGCTTTAGGAAAAGTGCGAGATTGTTAGGACTAGTGTCCTAGAAGCATGAGATGTAAAGGGATATTTATTATTTATTTAATAAAAGAGTTTATTCATCATTTTATGTGCATATATTTATGAATATTTTATGAATATCAAATAAAATTTCTTGATTATTTATGTAACCTTAAACATTGTATATAAGTATTGTATACGAGAGGATAATGTTTAAGGATAATAATAAAAAGTAATTGTTCATAATGAATTTAATTAAAGTTTGGAATCTTTAATTAAAACATTATTAATACATGTCATTCTCAATTTAGAATGGAACGGTGTTATCCGCACTATTAAGATGGCAAGATATTGAATGAGTGTATTTCGCATAATGAGATTATGTGGAACATGGACGCAGAGACAATATGAATTTCTAATAATTTCCGTTAAGCATAGAAATTCTAATTGAGTCTACTGATGGTCATATATAGGATGATCTTAATCCTAAGTTCTTAATAAACTCCTATTTATGGATTTATGTCTTTTGATTTACTCGGTACAGATTCTGAGACCCTGAATCCTATTCCATGTATTTTGGAGACATAATGAAATAGGTAGCTGGGAATGTTATTATACGAGATGGAATCCATTCCTTCTTCAGAAAGAAACAGATAAATGATTCTCTTGAGTGTTGATTCGGTACTTGGATTAGTAAGAGCGCTCTGGTTCATGAATGTGTTTTATGAATCACTATCCATTAGAGAATCAATGGTACTCAAGGATAAAGATGTAATTAGAGAGGTTAACGGATTCTACCTGACTCTAATTATGAATTATTTATGGAGGATTGATCTATATGTAATGACTATATCAAATGGACACTTCGCAGTTTAGAAGTAATTAATGTCTATAATTTCGAGAGTTCAATTCCAAGTTTATAGTGGACTAACTATTGGAATTAATAGAATTAATTAATTAATTAATTAAAGTGTTGAATTAATTGTTAATTTTATTGGAGCTTGGAATTGTAGGTCCATTAGTCCCCGCGTTGTCCTTGTAATTCTACCAGACACAAAGGGCAACATGGGAATTTTAGAATTAAAGAATTCTAAAATTAAATACTCAAAAAATAATTAATTGAGAATTAATTATTATTTAAATAATGTGATTATTTAAATTTGAATTTGAACACATCTAGATTTATCCATTTAAACTTATTTGATAAGTTGTTCAATTTAGAATTCAAATTATTTTAAGTTTGACTTAAATTCGAATTTGAATCTGAATTAAAATTAGACTACTGGATAAAGGATAAAATCTCTTCCTTCCTTATCTGATATAGGCGCCACACACAGGGATAAAATCCTAGAGTGTGGCCGGCCACCTTGTGGATAAGGGGAAGAGATTTGTTGTTCCAAATTGAAAATTGGAGATAAGGATTTGATTCTATTTTGAAGTTTGACTTCTACTCTTTAAATATGAGAAAGATAGAAAATTGTAGATACAATTTTTGACATATTATTCAGCCCTAATTGAGTGTGGCCAAAATTCTCATAAGGAAAAAGAGAGCAAAATATTTTTTCTCCAAAAATTCCACATCGTGCATGCGTTGGTGTTTGTGGAAATTTGAGTGTTTAAGAAACCTGTTTTGTCTCACGTGTACCCACACACACGTCTACGTGGAATCAAGGAATTGACGTGGAAGACTTTTAGTATTCTAAACACAAAGCTTGGAGCAAGGACTGTTCGTGGTCAAAGAAATTCAAGTTATCATCCGAGTCGACTTCCAGGTATTTTTTTTCGGTTGATCCTTGAATCATATAAATTAATGTGATTAATTTATTCGTGCATAAATTAATATAATCTATAGAGTATCTCAAAAGTTTTATGAAAATTTTTGTTATACACGATCCGCTGTTTCCTACCACGCTTCCGCCACCGAATTCGATTCGGCAACCAACACTCTATACAACTATTCATCCCTACCTTCATTAAGTTCCACTCTAGAAATAATTCCTGGAATTCCACTTCTCAATTTCACAACCTAAAATTGTTTCGATTACCTAGGCAATGTTTATCTCTCGATCTCACACCAACATAAGTTGTTCTATCCGTTTCTTGATTGCTTGAACGTTCCCCTCTCGAGTATTAATCCTCACAATAAAAATCTGCCAAATTCAAAATCTCATAAAGCATAGCAATATGTAAATCATAGATTTAGCAGCAATAATTCAAAATAGAACACGAAACAAACGTAGAGCTTTAATTAAATGCACATTAAAATGTCAAAACAATAATCACAAATAGAGATTCATCTAAACCCTAACAAATAAGAAAATTAGCCACACATCATGTGGCTCACAGTCTCAAAACAATATTCAAAATCTAGAGAAATACAAGAAGAAAGAGAAGAAAGAACGCTTGGAATTCTTGAAGAACTGCTCCAATCTCCAATCCTCTCCGATTTAGTTTTTCTCTTTTTGAAAACCCTTTTTCTCCTCCCTTTCGCAGTTTTTAGTCTCTCCTTTTATATCCCACGTTTAGTATGCCTCCCAAGAAGCCAATCCCTTTTCATAAAAATCTCCTCCCTTTACCGAGGGCAAAAACGCGTGTTTTTAATAAAATTGAGAGGTGACATATCGCCTCGAAACAGGCGACATAATGCAGCTCTCGCTGTTTTTTGTGGCAGGCGGCAGATCAGGCGACATATCGCCTGGATGTGGTAACATATCACCTGTAGGCGGCAACATATCACCTGGAAGGACGTCACATGTCGCATCTCTCACTGTCTCTTAGTCGATTTTTGCTCCTTTTCAAGCCGCATCGCCAACTGAAGGCGACGTATCGCCTCTTTCTCTATCTTTTTGATTCAAAATGCCTCAAAACTCAGCGATTTCATCCATTACTGCACACTCAAGGGGAAATCATCAAATCCACATAAAAACTTAAGGAAAAATACACCGAAACAAGCTAAAGGAGTAACGAATGAGTGCATAAATTACGCACTCATCAGAGCTCTAAAGGGGTCGACGCGTACCTCTCATCTCCAGAATTCCAACAACGGTAGAAGGAAGCAACTTCCAAGGTAGTCGAGGAATTAATGGCCTCTGAGGAGTTCCGCCGCCTGGTCGACGTCATGCTGGAATCATTCAAAGCATCCCAGGAGTTCAAGGACATGGTCGAGGGTCAAGTAAAGCAATTCAAATCCTCAGATGCCTTTGAGGAGCTCATTAACCAGAGGCTTAACACCTACCAAGCCTCTGTTGAGTTTGATGAACTCCAATTGTCCTTGATGCAATCTGCGGGGGAGCAAATTCTCGACCGCTTCTGAAGGAAGCATCCGGACGTTGACCTATCTTTCCTCGATAAGTCTAATAGTGAGGGTGTGGAGGTGGTCGAACCGGCTCAGGGGGCTGAGGAGGCTGAGCAAGTACAGGGGGACACCGAGTAGAATTAGAGGGAAGGCGGCGAGCAATGAGGAGATTTCTTCTAGTTACTTTTATTGTTTCTACTACACCTTTTTTTTTGAAGGGCCGTAAGGCTGAGACTATATTTTATGGTTTGTAACGACCATAAGGTCGAGACCTATGTTATTATTTTTATTTCTTTTTATATATATTCACACTTAGTTTGCTCATTGTGTGTGTGTATGCTGTGGATATTATGCATGTGGAGAATTTTTTGCTAAGTGTGGTTGAGCTCTGACTCGACCACCTTTGCAAGTTTTTTTTTGGGGGGCCTCATTCTTGGCCTTATTACCCCCTCGCCAAAGCTAAGTTTTAGGCTTGGCTTTGGCGTATCATGGTCAACGCCTTGATGTAGACGGTTGATTATTGAGTATGTAAAAAATTTCTATTTATTTATTGCTTAAGTACGGTTGGGCCAGAGCTCACCGCCTTTGCAGGTTTTGGGGGGCCCTTTACCCCTCATCAAAAATAAAGTCTTGGACTTCTTTTTGACGCACCGTGGTCGATGTATTGACAGTTTTTAGTTGACGTATCGATAGTGTTTAGTCGACGTATCGACATTTTAGTCGGTCAATGTATCGACGTTGACAGTAGATGGTCGTGAGCCCATATGACAAAATTAGTCATGACACAAAACAGAGTTGGCTAAGTAAACAATGCAATTTGCTTTTATTTATGTAGAGTTTACAAGTTGACACTTCTCACAAGAATAGAGAACATGCAAAAAGTAGCCTTTTTGGTTGAAATTCCTCGCAATCATTGGTAGTAGACCTTTATGTGGAATTTACAAGTCAATGCTTCTCACAAGAATAGAGAACATGCAAAAAGTGCTTAACTTAGCCTTTTTGGTCGACGTTCCTCGCAATCATTGGTAGTAGACCTTCAGTTGGTCTGCATTCCAACTATGCTTAAGGTCTCGACCATCAAGTTCTGCCAGTCGATACGACCCATTCGCCACAACTTCCTTTATTCTGTAAGGTCCTTCCCAAGTCGGTCCCAAGACACCAGAGTTCTTGGGCTTGGTGTTTGGGGTTACCACCCGCAGGACCAGATCTCCAACCCCAAAGCGCTTTCGTTTGACCTTTTTGTTGTAGTACCTAGTAGTTCTGGCTTGGTACACAGTGAGCCTTAGTTGCGCATCCGTACATCTTTCTTCTTGAAGGTCGAGGTCCAAGTTCATTAGCTTGGCATTCCTACCCTCCTCGTATCGAGCTACTCGGCAGGTCAGAATCGAGACCTCGACAGGAAGGACTGCTTCGGCCCCATAGGCCATCGAGAAGGGAGTTTCCCCTGTGGTAGTCCTACTCATCGTCCTGTAGGCCCATAGGACTTTTGGCAGCTCGGCTGTCCATTTCCCCTGATAACTGTCGAGACGTCATTTAAGCGTGACCTTTATTATCTTATTGACTGCCTCAACCTGCCCATTGGACTGTGGGTATACAACAGAGGAACAATTCTTGTGGATACCCAATAGCTCACAAAACTGGTTGGTGTTGTCGTTATTGAACTGTCTCCCGTTATTAGACACAAGAGAATGTGGTACACAAAACCTGCAAACTATGTTGTTCCTTATGAAGTTAGTACATTTCTCCTCTGAGATAGTCATCAGTGGCTCGGCCTCCATCCACTTGGTAAAGTAGTCGACGGCCATGATAGCAAACTTGTATCCCTCTAGGGTTTTGTGTAGTGGACCAATAGGTCTATTCCCCATTTGGCAAAAGGCCAGGGGGAGACTATCGATGTTAGGTCCTCTGAGTGCAGTCGAGGGGTGGGGGCATACCTTTGGCAGCTTTCACACATCTTCGCATACTCGGCTACATCCTTTTTGAGATTAGGCCAATAGTACCCCTGTCGCATTATTTTGTTAGCTAAGGACTGCCCTCCTGCATGGTTTCCGCATATCCCATCGTGTACTTCTGAGAGCACCTTCCCTGCCTCTTCTTTGTCGAGGCATCTGAGCAGTGGTGTCAAGTACACCCTCTGATAAAGGATATCGTCATGCATGGTATACCTCGACCCCTGATACCTCATCTTTTTGGCTAGCTATTTATCTTCCGGGAGCTCACCGTCAATCAGATACCAGATGAATAGGTCCATCCAGCTTGGATAGTGATTAACTAGCATGACTGCAGGCTTTCCCTCAGTGGTAGGGGCCTTTTGAACCTCTAAGGGTATTAGTTTTAAGAGCTCGGCGTCTTTTGACATAACTAACTTGGCGAGGGCATCGGCGTTGCTATTCTTTGCTCTTGGCACTTGCTATATGTCGTAAGCCGTGAATTTCTCCAGAGCCTCCTTGACCTTCCTAGGATACGCGGCCATTTTTTCATCTCAAGTTTGGTATTGGCCCTTTACTTGATTCACAATCAACTATGAATCACTAAAGATGTCTATGCTTCCTACCTTCAAGTGCTCTGAAAACCAGAGTCCGGCCAGTACCGCCTCGTATTCAGCTTCGTTATTGGACACGAGGAATAAAAACCTGATGGCCAAGGTTATTTTGTGCCCTTCTGACGTATGTAGCACCATTCCTACACCACTGCCATTATCGTTGGAGCTTCCGTTGACGTAGAGTTTCCATCGAAGCGACGCGTCATCCAGCTCTACTTCTTCTAGCAACCCCATGAATTCTACTATAAAGTCTGCTAGGGCTTGACCCTTGATAGCAATGCGTAGCTTGTAGTCGATATCGAACTGGCTGAGCTCTATAGACCATTTAAGGAGTCGACCAGAAGCATCGGGCTTTTGTAATACTTGCATGAGAGGATGGTTGGTCAAGATCTAAATGCTATGGGCCTGGAAGTAGTGACATAACTTCCTCGCTGTCACAACTAGCGTGAGGGTGAGCTTTTCCATCTGGGGATACCTTGTCTCCTTGTCGAGGAGGCACTTGCTAGTGTAATACACCAGCAGCTGTACCTTCTTCTCTTCACGGATCAACACCGAACTAACGGCCTGTTCTGAGACCGCCAGATACAGGCTCGACACCTCTCCAGTGGCCAGCTTGGACAGCATAAGTGGTTTCCCAAGGTGTTCCTTCAATCGCTAGAATGCTTGTTCGCGTTCTTCCATCCATTGAAACGGCTTGCTTCCTCTCAGGGTTTCAAAAAATGGTATGCACTTATCCGTAGATTTTGAGATAAACCTATTGAGTGCAGCCACATAGCTCGTTAGCTTCTGAACTTCCCTCGACTTCCTTGGTGACTTCATGTCGAGGAGTGCCTATATCTTTTCCGGATTGGCCTTAATTCCTCGACTACTCACCATGAAACTCAAGACTTTTCCTAACCCGACGCCGAACGCACACTTGTGGGGATTCAACTTCATTCTATACATTCTGAGGACGTCGAATATTTCCTTGAGGACCCCTACATAGTCCTTCGTTTTTTTGCTCTTCACCAGTATATCATCATATATACCTCTATTGACTTTCCCAATTGTCCCGCGAACATCTTATTGATAAGGCATTGATAGGTCGCCCCTGCATTTTTGAGGCCGAAGGGCATGACTTTGTAGTAGTAGAGTCCCCTTTCGATGATGGACGCAGTGTGTTCCTCATTGCGGTCGAGCATAGGTATCTAGTTGTACCCGCTGTGCATAATTTCAAGTCACTAAAGTCGATGTATGTTCACCAGTTTCCATTGGGCTTCTGTACCAACATAGGGTTTGACACCCAATCGGGATATTGGACCTCCCAAATGAAGCCATTCCTAATCAGTTTGTCGACCTCTTCCTGTAGGGCCTCGTATTGCTCGGCATTCATGGGTCGAACGCTTCTACCTCTTGGGTGGACACTTCTCGTCGATGTTCAGCCTATGGCACATGATATCAGAGCTTATCCCTTCCATATCTTCGTGAGTCCAGGTGAACACGTCGTGGTTGCTTCTGAGGAACTCGATGAGTCCTTCATGGGCATGCGCTTCCAGTTTCGAGCCCACCTTCAACGTTGTCGTCGGCTCTTTCTCATCGATGGGGACCTCGATCAATTCTTTGACCAGTCCCGTTACGTCGGGCGTCCTATGACCGTGTTATACTGGTCCCCTCCCATCACCACCAAGAACTTTGACATTACAGTTGAGGTGTGTGGTCGGTCCCCAATGGTCAAAGGTAGTTTAATCGCCCCTTTTGGGATGACGTTATCCCCGGTAAAGCCGTATAGAGGCTGAAGGATCTTATTGTGATTTATATATGAAAAATCATTTGAACAACAACAAGATTGTAGGCAGAATTTCAAAAATTTTATCATATCCATTTAATTCATAATTAAACGTAAACCACAACGAGAGATGCATGCATGATATATGTTTATGGACAAAGGATTAGAAAAATCTCACATACCTTTGTGACGATTGAATTAATTGACCGCAAGGATCTTGTCTCACTATCTCACGTTCCAAGATGGAGAATTGCCATGAAACAAGATCGTTGTTTATTGTCACGATCACACCAAGAACCACTCGTTGATTCAAGGCTATGTCTCTACAATTTTTAGGATGAGAGAGTGGGCTCTTTTTCAAAAACCTAAGGAAACTTTTTCCTTCTATTTTGTCTCTACAAAATCCGGCCACCCTAAGGAAAGTGTGATCTCTTTTTCTTTTCTCCAAAAGACTCTCTCCTAGGGTTTTCAATAATATCCTTATATAGGAGAAAATTCAAAAACTCAAACCCTAGATGGGATTTTCGAATTTCTCCTTAACCCTAGGATTGAAATCCGAAAATCCCTACATGGCTTAGGGATTTCCGAATTTCCTTCCCCATTTTGGAGCAAAATTCGAAATCCCCTTAAGGCAAGGGATTTCCGAATTTTCCCAAAATAAATCCTCACTTTTCTCTTTCCTTTTAGTTGCCAAAATAAAATCATGTTTAAATTTCATTTTGAATTTTAAATTAATCTCCATTAATTTCGAAATTCAAAACTCATTCCTTTTATTTTTCAATTATCGAATAAATGAAAAATAACACAATGAATTTAAACATAATTATCGGTTCTGTTTTTCCCATTTATTAGAGCTAGCCTTGAGACCGAATGGACCCACATGAACAAAGCTATGGAATTACAATATTCGACTAACTTATCCCTATAAGTTATCGACATATTTAATTCCAACATCGCTAACTCCACTAAAAGTTCGATGCGAATAATCTCTCGATTCATGTGCGCTAATTTTCCTTTTGGTGTTGATACAATTTATCACACGGTCCACAAAGTAAATGCATTATTATCCTTCGTAAATATCGGTGATCGAATGGTATATGTAATATTACCGTTTTACCATTCTAATCATTATTTCCTCAACTCTTTTATATGACTGTGAATAAGAAAGACAAACGTTCGTAAGATGTCTCGCACATGTTACGATGTCTTAATCAATGAATATCATCATTGAATACTAGGCCTGGTTTATTTATTCACACACCCGTCAATAAAGCATGAGGTGATATTATTTTTACGAATTCCATATCTGTGAATCACATAACTCCAACTTAATATTGTCATGATCCCAATAACCGAGATGTCGTTCAATAACTGTGAACTAATCTTATTGGCGAATCAAAGATCATGAGATACTAAGTTGAGCTACGCATTCACTTCAAGATTAAGATAATTATACAAATATACTTAAGTTGTGATGATTAGGTTTAGAGTTGTGTAAACGGTTTTTACTCTAACCTAATCAATCACATGGTCTATTCAACATGTTGCGAGCATGTCTAGATCAACCACAGAGTCCAACTCCCATGCCCCGAGACCAAAGATCTCATGGTTCGATCTAATTGTCATAATCATTTCGAATGCCCAATCAATCCTAAGATGCGAATATCTATTTTAAACTGTATCGGAAGAGTTTGTCCGGCGGGGTTCCCCCGACTCTTCTTTCGTTGGTAACAGTTTATGGACTAAGCAATATCATAAACACTCTTGAGTATGTGTCAAAACATAACTTTATCTTATTTTATAAAATCAGCAAAATAATAATGTCTTACATTTGTCATTTCATAAATAACAAATTACATCCCACTTTATGGACACATTTCCAACAGAGGCTACGCACTGTTCTGTAACCTCGCTCGAGGGATCTCTATCTTGCCCAGGCAGTCGGCGTATAAGATGTCCACCGAGCTGCCATTATCGACAAGGATGCGGCAAACCGTATGGTTACCGATCATGGCCTCCACGACAAGAGTATCATTTTGGGGGAAATGCACCCCGTTTGCATCGGCCTCCGAGAATGTTATCTCGACCTCATCATACCGCGCAGCCTTTGCTTCCCTACTGGAGATGTTCATGACCCTCCGGTTGAACTTGTCATTCACCTCTCTAGTATATTCCTTCTGTGCCCGATGAGAGGTTCTGCCGAGGTATGGCCCCCCAAAGATTATTCTTATAATGCTGATGGGTTCAGGTAGATTGTCCTGCCTTTGATCTTCCCGTTGATCATTATTCTGCTGATTGTTGTTGTTCCGACGGTCGGATCGGCATTCACTAAGCCTCCCCTCTCAGATCAACCTCTCGACCTCATGCCTCAGGTCATAACATTTGGCCGTAGTGTGCCCACTCTCACCGTGAAACCTACAATACTTGTTTTGGTTTCTCCGCCCTAGGTCAGACTTCAGTGGCTATGGCTGATGTAGGATCTAAAGACTTCCTTGATTCCCATTGTCAAGGGGGTATAGGCGTCATACCTTTGCCGCTTTGGTCGCTTGTTTTCCCCTTGGCTTGTGGAGGCGTTGCCACCCCTGTTGTTTAGAGCCGGGTTGTACCTCTACTCGGCTTGCACCTTAGGGTTACCTCAGCGCTTCTTACTGTTGTTTTGATTGTTCGTCTGCTCTACCTCTTCCTTGACAGGGGCTGCCGCCTTGCTCTTCAAGGCCTTCTTAGCCTCCTTGGTGTTGCTGAATCCCTGTGCCCTTGTCAGGAATTCCTAGTAGGTATGGGGTGGTCTCTTGTCGAGGTCTGTGCTGTAGGGGATATCCTTCTTCATGCTCGACAGTGCCCCCATCAGGGCTACCTCATCAGATATTCGCTCAGTGGTGGTGACCTGTTCCCCGAACCAGGCTATCCAGTCTTTTAGGGACTCATTAGGCCCCTAGTACACCCTGGACATGTTTTTTTTGGTGGGATGTACTTTTTGACATTTATGAGTCAGGAAGGCATTCTTCAAGTCATCCCAACTAGTAATGGAGTTTGGTTTCAAGGATCTGAACCATCTCCTGGCAGAATCGGAAAGGTGATTCCTGAATGCTCGACACATGACCTCCTTGGGGTATCCATGTAGGACCATATGTCCTGTGTAGACCTCCAAGTGGTCGTCCAGATCACTCCTTCCATCATATAGCGGAATGGGGGTGGTTTATACTTATCTGGCAACGACACCTGGATAATATTTTCAGTTAATGGGTGATCGTGGGATGTGTACATCTTGGCACCGACATTGATTGCCTTGGCTACCTTTCCCACAACTTGCTCGAAGTTGTTTAATCGACTCCCTATTTATTTTTCAAGCCTGTCCATCTTTTCGGCTAGAGCCTTATTCTCTGCTGCGAGCTCTTCCTCTCTCGCCAGCTGCAGGGCTTCCCACGTCAAGCGTCCAGCTTTGTCCTAAGGTCTCTACCATGCACAGACGAGGATTTCACGGGGATAGCGTTCCTCCTATTCGCGTGCTGTTGCGGTGGGAGTTTCGGTTGCCTGGATCCTTTGGTTGGCCATCATCATGTGAGCATTCCTGAGAGGCATAGTTGTTGTTTCTTTTTAAAAAAAACTGGATTAGATTTCTGGGTTTTAGGGCCCTCCTTCTAGCGCCAATTGTTGACGGTGTTTTTCCAACAACTTGTAATTACCTCTCCGGGAGCCCTCACGATAATCACTCGCGGGTTAATTAGAAATTAAAAGCAATTAAATAGCACAAAGAAGACAAGGATTTATAGTGGTTTGGCAAGATTTCTTGGCTTAGTCCACTTGTGAATGCACTAATATTTTTTGGATTACAAGCTTTCTTGAAGTAATGAAATAGTGCGTAACTCTTCAATGGGTTTTCTTGGATCTATTTATAGGCCTTTACATGTGATTATCCCTTCTGCATTCCCGAGGAGGAAGCCATCTTTTATCCCTGGATTTAGGGGTGGCTTAGGTGCTTTTTCATGATGACAACCTCAGGAAATTAGGCTGATCTCTCTTACCAACCACCTAATTTCTTGACTTCTATAGTAGCAGTTGACACAATACATTCTTCTCTGAATTGACAAGACCGTTGACGGATTTGACTGGACATGCTGCCTCGACGTAATGGCCACCAGAAGTCGAGTCATGGTGCTCGACGCGCCCCGCCATGTATGGGCTCTCGACGTTCAAAGGGCACTTTAGGTACAGTGGTTCTCTCGATGCCAGCGACCGATTCTCAACGGGGAGGCCTCGGCGTTTGTCGTTCGAGAGTGTGGTCGATTGCTCGACCATGGTGTAACAGCAGCCAGTTTAGTTTGGAAGCTTGTAGTGATACTCTTAGTTTTAACTTTTCTTTATGCCCACAACTTGGTATTTGCAATACTCTGTGATGGTGTTTGTTTATGTAGAAACTGGAAGGATACATTTTTTTTTTCCTTATTGTGCATCTTACTTTTGATTAGTTCAACTCATTTCAATGATGCTCACAGATGGTTTTGTCCGAGGCAGAATCTTGTTAGCAGAATCTTGTTATAATCTCTTCCTAATATATTTGAACAATTTTAAAATAATTTACTGATGAATAGAATGTCTTGTTTGGCTCCTGGGAAATGAGGGAGTTACGATTAGTGGCAGGTGAGCAAATTTTCTTTTCGCCCATAACTACCACCCGAATGGAAATCATTTTATTCTGTTTTTGTTTTGGATTAAGATAGAGACTTTCTTTCCGCTGAGTGTTTGGATTCAAAGAAAGTAAATGGTGCATTTTTTTTTCTTTCTTTCTTTCTTTTTTTTTTCCTTTTAAATTTAGGATGGAAAAGGTTATTTTGCTCCACTAGTAAGAATTGTTGTTTTTAACCCTTAGATTAGTTTTTTAATGGTCAGCTCTATGCGTGTCTGCATAAAAAATTTGCAACATTTGACACAAAAATACTCCTACAAATCTAATTGTTAAAAACTTAATCCGACAATTAAAACATATTTCTTAACAGCAGAGCAAAATAGTATTGTCTACCATAAATGTACTTTTTTTTAACCATGCATTTCTACCATTAACATCTCTCGTCATTCCTTGTTGGTAACTTGGTACAAGGTTTCTTTTTTATATGGGACTTCAAAGCGACTTGTTATTGTACTCCTCATAGACAACTTGCACATTGTAAAACTCTGTCAAGTCACATCATAGAAGAAACAATGCCAGAGAAATTGACAAATAATTGACGTCATAAGTGTAGTTTGAAAAGTGCACATTCTAATATTGCTCATATTATGCATTTCTCAAATCTTTCATACTATAGCAAATGATTTAGCTACCATGTTTTTGACAACCAGGCAGGAAAGTAGTTCAGACTAGCCTTACGAGATCCTGACTTAGATGGTAAAAAATAAGATCGTGTCTAGGAAATATTATTTACTTCAACCAATCAGCTTAATTGATCTTACTCTTTAATTAATAAAGTATACTGCATTTTGTTTATTGGTTTCAGTGCCTGTTATTTGTCTTTTCATTCCTTGTTGCGCATTGTGAAGTTGATTACTAAAGTTTAGGCTGTTGAAAAATAGAGGCAAATCTTAGTTATTTCACCATCGATGATTTCTATGTTGTAGTGTTTCTAATAGGAGAACCTTGTATTTGTCTGTGATTAATGAAAACAACAATGTGGATTCAGAATCTAGGACAGAACAAAGGGGCTACAAAAACAAAGATGAACTCGGCTCATTTCTTAGCCTAAAAGTAGAATGGAGAATTCTTTTTTTTTAATGGAAATAAAAAAAATAAAGTTTGGAACATAGTGATTTTCAGTCTTCAGGCCACAATGTGGAGAGAAGTTTTATGTTTTCATCAGCATTAAATGATAATATATGTATATTTTGGCTGAAAAAGACGGCAGCGAATATATATTTAATGGTCATTTACTATTTCCTCGAGTGTGAAGGATAAGAGAAACAGACTTGAGAAACTGGGTTGGCTTAAGAATGTTAACGAATTTCAGAGTTTCTTTAGTTAAAACTGTTTAATGTAAGTGAAAAACTGACTAAAAACGAAAAGAAAAAAATTCCTAACAATCGTTAAAACTATTTTTAACTTGTACTTAAAGTAACACTTAAAAGAAGTAATACTTTAAAAAAAATGCTGGTCACTAGCTTATTTTCTCTTAAAAGTTCAAAAGAAATTTTATAAATTCATAAACTTTACATGGATCATTACATAAATCCCTATACAAAATTCTCAATTTTCATCTCCAGGAGAGTGAAAAGGACAAAGAAACAGGCTCTAAGTTTCCAAACCTGTTTGCAGTTTTCCATCAAACTTGTACGCACGTATTTGCCTCTCCGAATGAAAATGCCTATGCGTCATCTATGTACAACTGACGCCCCGTTAATGTCGTCTTTTGCATTCTCTGTTTGGCTTATTTTGAGGGAGAAGAGATCTCTGAGAAGAGAATTTATAATTACAAGCTGCCATTGACAAGGCATCGTCACTCCATGATTGTTTCTTGGGAAAAGAAATGTTCCTCTGATGAGGACAAGCATTTGAGGTATTTGTACCCTTCATGCTGTGCAAAGCGCATTTGCAATACTTGTGATATGGCCTTCGCTCGATCTCTTGGTCCCGCATTGATATGCTTGCTTCGAAAACACATCGGAAGATAATCTCCGCAGCGCTTGAGGCCATTTCTCTTCTCTCCGTAACTCTTTTCTTGTCTTTGATCTCCTGTTTTGGATAATGTGGTGTTTATATTAGAATGTATGTTCTTTGTTTGTTCATCTTTTGAAAAGATGGCATTCAATTTATAGAGATGGAGATCAATAGACGATGAAAAGTTGTGTGGAGTATACTAAGAAATAAGTTTCTAGTTTGAGTTGCTATGGTTCTAGGAACAGACGTTTATTTCTAGAGGGAATTTCATGAGCGTGTGTGGGATTTTGAGCGAGAGATTCTTTGTTGGGTTTTGTGTTGTGGGAAGAATTTGGCGTGGATTGTTTGAGAGGGTTTAAGTTTTAACGCTTTTTGTTAGATTGTGGGGTTTAACGCTTTTAATTAACATAGATGGTTCAGCCGAAGTTTGTTTTGTTTTGTTTTCTTTCATGCTCTTTCTTACCGAGAAAATGACGCTATTACTTTAATAAAAATAAAAATAAAAAAATAAAAAAAAGATGCTATTACATATATTTAGGAATTAGGATTGTTAAGAGATGTTTGTGAGAATACGCTTCAACCTCGTATTGAACGAATTAGCAACATGCCCTATGACTTGCATTTTTGGGTATTGACTGTTTATTGCTTGAAATAGAAAGGCTATTAACCTAATTTTCTTTTTCTCTTTCTTTTTCTTTTTTATTTTTTTTTTTTCCTACCATAGTTGTGAGGGAAAGAGTAACATTGACATATTGTTGTGTTTGGAAAGCAAAAAAAAATTTCAAAATATTTGGAACAGAGAATTCTCTCTCTCCCTCTATCTACAAAAGAATGCTACATCTTTTCCTCCATTGCAACGCTTGGCTTTCGCGCACATTGCCGCTTCTTGACATGGAGCCCAGCTTCGCCACCAGCCGCAACGACTATGACACCAGAGGGTGATTGACAAAATTGCGAGACTCAATCTTTGCAAGGGTTGTGCGACCCACTTTTAGAACCCACCTATGCAAGGATCACAAGAACCAATGGGTCTTACAACTTTCTTCTTTGCCATCATAAGACTCACAGATGGGTGGGTCTGATGTCGCACATCTATGTGGGTCTTGCAACTCACACACTTGTTCAAGGATTCCAATGACTAATAGGGGCTAGGTACCTTGTGGGTCTCGCCACGTACCTCTAATAAAAAAAGAGACAACTATCTTTGGAACACATGGGTTTTTTTATTTTTACCCCTTACAATTTTAATACTTTTAATTAAAAGAGAAAATGGTAAAAATCTTAAAATAATGTATTCAAATAGTGACTTTACTAATTTTCGTACATCTAAAAGGTGTGTTGGTCTTGCGACCCACATTTTTCATGGATCGCGAGGCATACACTAAGCTAGGGGTCTTGCGGCCCACTTGTCCATGGTAGAGGTATTGAGGGAGACTTTCATAAGTATGTATATGAAGTATCTTATGTTATATATGTTAGCGTTTATACCCTTAGAAATAAATATAACAATATTCTTTAAGATATTTTGACTATTAATAAAGATTTATTTATTATATATATCTATGTATTGTCCTCTTTACATTTATATTAGTTGAATGTATAATAAGCAAACTGAAAGTATGAGACTGTCATTCTAAATCTTTAGGTCATGCATGTAATGAGAGAAACATGCGGAAGACAGGAATCTAAAGATGATAGTTTAGATCATATGATCCACAATCGAGGGAATAAAGTTGAGCGCTTTATTCATGATTAAGATTATTATGTTGTCTACTTTCTAACGGAGACAACTTGTCTTGGTCGTCAGAGATGAGACTCTATGGGTAGAGACATTGATATAGTTCCTAATGGTGAAATCTATATTGGATCGGACTAAAGTTGAATTGTCTTAATTAATAATTCTGTTTGAATAAAATAATTCACTTTTGACGGATTATATAGGGTCATCTTAATCCTAAGATGGATAATGAACCCGTATGCTTGACTTGTATCCTTTGATGTACCAAAAGTAGACATCCTAACATTATATAAAGGTACATTTACCGGTACATTGGGAGTATGACTCATGTACGCGTAGATTTTTTTATTCATAGATAGTGGAATCCATAGATCGTATAAAGAGTCAATGGTATCATCTTGTGCATTATCCATGGATTGGAAAATACGAGCACTCGGCCATTAGACTAGTCAGTGTTATCTAATGGTTTACTATTTGTAGTGGTATGAATAGTAGTTTTTTGATGGACTAGTAATGGAACATAAGACAAATATAATTAGAAAGGTAAAACGGAACTTAACCTTAAGTCGATTATGGATATCCTATGGGGATGATATACTAATATATTGAGTCATGGACGAGAGCTATTCAAAGCTTTGTAAATGTGCTATATAAATTGAGAGTGCAGCTCTAGGCTTTTAAGTGGAGTAGCGATAGAGTTTTATAATCATGAGACAGACTTGTTGGTCTACAAGTAGCGTTGTGATTGTAGGAGCTTGATTTATATATGTCTATCGGGTCCCTTTGCTTGCTCACACAATTTCCTGTAACAATATGGTGTATTTCCTACATATTGGTAACTTGTCTTATTTCCGTAAAAGATGTTCAAAGTTAATATAAGATCAGTTAATTAATTCATGAGTAATTTATTAGGTGAATTAATTGATAAATTAATTCTAGATAAATTAGTTGAATTAATGTCACAGATTGTTTAATTCATGAATAATTTATCAGGTGAATTAATTGTTAAATTAATTCTAGATAAATTGGTTGAATTATGGTTTGGACAATTATTCAATATGGGAAGACTATTAGATGACTGTTTTGATCAGGTAACTTTCCTATTGGGTTGCTTGAATTAAAACTGAGGCTATGTGCAAGTTTCTCGTGTTGAAAAGCTAGGAAAACAAGTTTCCTTTATTTGTACCGATCGACCAGGTAATTGTACACCGGTCGACTGGTTCAAGAATGAGCAGTCGACCGGTGAGTTATAATTTTTCTGTCACCGGTCGACTGGTGTCAACGTGCAGCGAGGGCTGACGTGGCATAACCAACTCTGTATGCGAGATAAGCTTTAGGAAACCTAATTGTTGTGGGTATATGACTTGCTAAACACTATAAATAGCCTAGTAAGTCATATTATTCATTAGATCTCTTGAGGGACTTTTTGGGGGCTATTGGTAAAAGATTCCTAAGAGAAAAAATTGTTTAATTCTCAAGAATAATTTTTTCTTTGGCTCTCTTGTGGTTGGAAGAAGTTCAAGAATACCAAGGAGAGATTGAACGACGTGTGCCCACCTACACTCTGATCATGAAAATGAGAATAGCAAAGAAGACAAGTTGGTTGAGGCTCTACTAGTTGCTATTTGGAACGCTTTGATATGTCAGACGAGTTGTTTCCTAAATTTCTAAATGTATGATTTAGATCTTTAGTATTTATGTTATATAGCGTCATGAACATGTTCTTGTTTGGCTTTGGCATTGATTTAAAATTTTAAAAATTTCACTGCACACTCAATGCCGTATTTTCCAACAATTGGTATGAGAGCCATGGTTATTTGTTCATGATTATGCTATGTACATTGATTGGTGAAGTAAACATTATCTCCCTTATGCTTGAATTGATATTTTAGAGAGCTGGCACTCTAGGGGTTTCTATATCTTGTTATCATGAATATATGATGAATGAAAGATGAAATAATAATTATTGATTATTATTTATGGTTATTTATCAATAGTTTGTGATTATTTAATTTTTTCCAGTTATGGTTCCTTAGAGTTTAGAATGGTTGTATAGGAATTTGTTCTTGGCTATGTAATTAGATATACGGTGTTGTAATTAGATATACAGCCTACCAACGCCGTTAGGTTTATTTTATTTTCTTTCGTAGAAATTTTGTAAACCAGAAAACGGTATAGGAATTTTTATATAAAATTCTTAGAGGAGATCTATCACGGATCATGAAGATGGATCTTGAAGATGAAGGATGTAAGAGTTTCTAATTTTTCATAGTTTATAAAATTGTTTTGTATTTTGAATAAATTAAAAAACTACTTTGATTTCTGTTTTTTCAGATTTTGGTGACAATTTTTTGACAATTTTTCAAAATTGTCAAAAATCTGAAAAATTCAGAAAATTTGAGTTATTGTTGGATAGACAATGGTCAACCTCTCCAGTCAGCTGGTGAGTATAAGGCGGTTAACCGGTAGAGTATAACTAATTTATCACCGGTCGACCAGACCTAACGTGGCAGTGCATAATTTTTACAGATTTTTGAGATTTTTTCAAGAAAATATGAAAAATAATTTTATGATAACTAGAATTTGATCATGATGAAGGATTCAAGGACAACTAGGAAGATTCAAGATGAAGGATCGATATATGTTTCGATTATTCTTTGTGATCTTTTTTTTTTTCTTTTCTCAAGGATGGAACCATAATATTACGTTTATTATTTTTATACTCATTGCTTAATTGTTTTAAATGATTGCATATAATATTATTTGCTATATATGTGATAACATGTCATGTAGAATAGGGAGTGTTGTTCATTAAAATTGTTCATGCATATTTTTTTTAAATAAAACCTTGTTTTTCAAAAGATTGAATGGGTGAGGGCTTCTGAAGAAAAGACCTATAGCCTCCGTAGTTGGTCCGCAGGTAACACATGGTGATACCGACCCGTAAGAAGGAATTCGTTATGTACCAGCGTGGATCTCCGAGAGGATAATTTGTTTGAACATATTCTATGGTTGTACACTCCTACGTGACAGTTATAAAATATGGATCAAATAGTTAAAATGATGGTTATACACTCAAGATTAATTTAATTATTATTCTCCTCTAGGAGCTCTGTTAATTAAATTAACGGCCAAATAAAATGATTATCAATATATACTGGACATAGATAGATCCGGATGGTATATACTGATCGAAGGGATCTGTATTTCTAATTAAATGTTGCATGATCTCCCCTAGAAGGCTTACAAAATTATGACTTGGGAATTATTATTATAAGGTTGTGATTTTTTTGAAGGTTTTGACACACAAACATATTGGTTGTATTATAATGCGTATATATGTTTGAATACTAAATATTTATGCAAGTTTGCTTATACTAGATATATGAATGTTTATTGGAGATCAAAATTTTTGCTAGCGCATTATCATTAATACTTAACAAACATACTTTAACTGGCGAGAATTTTACCGATAGGAAAAGGAACCTAAAGATCGTCCTAACCTTTGATAAGCTAAATTTTGTACTAAACATAACTTTTCATTCGGCGCCACCTGTAAGGAGGTTTTCCTAGCATATCAACGCTAGAAGGACTCTGACGATATGGCTCACTGTTATATGATGGCGGGCATGTCCACTATGCTTGAAGCACAACATGAAGATTACATAATTGCTCGTCAGATTATGGATAATCTTTGGACATGTTTGGTGGCCAAGCTATTGAAAAACGTTGGGAAGCCCTGAGTAACCTCATCAATTGCAGACAGAAGGTTGGGTCTTCCATGAACAAACATATGTTGAAGGTGACGGGCTATTTGGTTAACGCTAAGACCAATGGAGCCGACATTGATGCTAAGTCTCAATTGACCATGATCTTTGAGACTTTTTCGAAGGAGTATATTCCGTTTAGGGCAATGTTCAATTTGAGCACTAAACAGAATATAACCCTGACAGAGTTAATGCAAGAACTTCAAAAGTTCAAGCAGATGAGTAAGGGGTCAACTATTGCAGAGGCCAACTTGGTTGAGGCATCTTCCTCCAAACCCTCTCTAGGGAATGGAAAGAAGAAGCAAGGAGCCAAAAGAAGGAGAGTTTGTGATGACCCTAACTTTTGGTCATCATCCTATGCTCATAGTTACCATTACTTAACCTCTATGACGACCCTAGTTATAACTTCTTAAAATTTCAGGCCATTTTTTTTTTCATTCTTACCATGTACGTTAAAATGTTGTAGCATTCTAGCAACATTCTATTACATTAGTCATCAAAATACATAAAACACTATTTTATTTTCAGCAGCATTTCCAAAACATGTGATGCATCCACAACCCACTTGCCCACATTCTGCTGCTACACCCTCTCTGCATGCCCAGCATCAAGTTTTAAGGAGCCGGTGCCTTACTTGTGCTTCCTACAACACGAACAAACTTAATGAGCTTTTGCTCAACAAGTATCAATAGGTCATAACAGATGCAATAATTATGCATACCCATATATGCATTCATATCATATAGCCTAGTACAGAATTCTCAACGACTTTCGTTCTGTGTTTCTCATTCTTTTCATTCTTGTTTACGGATACCATACTGTTATATGGAATTGTTACCGTGTTTCATTTTCTTGTCTTTTACTTCTTAGGGGCCATGTCCTGTTGTACCATAGCACGCATAACCAGTGAGGAGTGAGGTAGCTAACCAATCCAACTCAGCCACGGTTTCATATCTTTCATAGTCTCATATTAACCTTTCCTTCGAAGGCTGGTACAAATAGGACGTTTAGTCTCTTACCGTTTATCAATTTTCTCATTGAAATGGTAACTTTAGTTAAATCTTATGAATTTGTTCATTATTGAGCATTTTATCATGAGATTAACTTTTCGTTAAAGTTTAACCTTTCATTTCTCTTAGTTTGATCTCGACTTAACATCGATACATACTTTTTGCAGAATAAAGTTCTACGATTACATAAGTCTTGTAGATACTTACCTAACATAGTATCTAGCATTCACATTATATCTAACATTCAAAATTCTACTATATGCACAATTTTTGTGCAACATAGAAAAGTAAGCTTGTTCATTATATAGCCATAGAAAAACTATTGTACTTACCGAAGTTTCGCTAACAACACGTCCTTTGTCTCCCTTGACGCTTTCCAACTTCAACCGTTAATCGGCCCTATTGCATAAATTTTTCGATCGTTAGATTCAGAATCTAAGATCAATAATTACTTTGAAATTTACTTCGGAAAGGTCTACAATCCTTATGTTTGGTATTCAACCTCAAACTATTTCCTATCTCAAGGATTTGCACTAAAATCGTGCAAATTGCTCAGTCATGGGCCAAATTTTCAGTTTCGGTCCAAAACTATAAATTCTCATTGTGTTCGGTTTCTAACCATCACCGATTATCGAAACATCTTTCTTTTTACACTTTAATCCCATATTCCTCTTAAAATCCAGTTTTAGTTCAAATTACTCAAATTAAATTTCGGCAGAGTTTCGCCTTTTTTTCTCGTTTCCCGAGTTTTTAATAACTCGTTCTACTTTTGATTTCGGTACCTGGCGTCAAGATTTACATTCCTGAACACAGATTCCAACATAAAATTGAACAAAACATATGTTCTTTCTTAATCTAGGCTCACGGATTTTTGATAGAAATCCACCAAAACTTTATTCAATCGTCTTAACACTTACACCGTTAAACTCTTATTACGATACTCTACAAAACCTCAGTTTCAATTTTCACTTTAAAGGAAGTTTTTCTGAGATGGGTTACTATTCATCTAAATAAAAAAAATATAAAATTCTCACGAAACCTCTGAAATCTTACCTCCATAAATTGAGGTTTTTCCGCTAGAACACCTCAGGTTACGTTTCTACCGGATTGAATGGGAGAAATCTCAATTGAAATGCTTGATTTTCCTTCCTCTGTCTCTCTCTAGAAACTCTTTTTTTTTCTTTGCTATACTTCACGTTAAGTAAGTAATATCCTTGTAACCAATGTGAATCTTCATTAAGTGAGCCATCAAGCTAGAGATAACTTCATGTAGCCAGTATTGAGTACATAGCCAACATGAGTCACCCTTCAACTTAGTTTACGTAATGACACATGGTGTTAATGCACAGTAACTATACTTTTCACCCTTTTTTTTTTAACGTACCTAAGATTAATCTAATATATATATATATATATATATATATATATATATACTTGGTTTTTCTCCTTTTCTTCTTAGTCGGTCACACTTAGGAAAATAAAACAAAGTGGCTTCTAATTCCTTCACTTCACGTTCTTAAGGCATAAATGAATATAATAATAATATTTCTTAAGAAACGTACTTAAAAATAATTATATATATAATATATATACACATATAATATAACTTTACATATTTCAGGAAATTTTACCTTGTACATAAAGTTATTACATAACATTTTCTTGATTACATCAAAATTCTACTACTTACTATTCCGGAAAGAATTTCGGTCAAATACTGGACTGTCCGGATTAGACCTAAATTTTTCCCGGTCATTACAGAGTTCTTCAATTCAGCCAATTAAGGGCAGGAATCAAGAAGAAGATGATGAACCTGCACAAGCTCAAGTGCTTTTCATTGCAGGAAGGTGGGGCACATGAAGAAGAATTGTAAGGACTACCTAACCTCTAAAGGCAAAGGAGGTAAGTGTGATCTTTTGATTGTGGAAGCATGTCTGGTTGAGGAATCCAGTGACAACTGGGTCATATTCAGGAGCAACTAATCATGTGTTTGTTTCTCTACAGAGATTCAAGAAAATGAGAAGTCTTCTAAATGAGAGCTTCACATTGAGGATGGGCGATGGAACTCTAGTGTTGGCAGAAGCAGTGGGAGACGTCCATCTTTACTTTGATAGTTATAAGAGTTTATTTGAGAGACTTTCATGCACAACAGAATTTTAAAATTTTTCTAAAAGATCGTACTAACTCATGTTGCCATATACAATAAATTATTCAACAATCTAAGATACCTTGAAAGAGACTTCTGGAGACGTATGAGGATGTAAACGAGAAAGCTTCAACCAACTAGCCTTCTTTACAATTCTCCAATTCCCGGATGGTGGAGTGTGTGGGCACTTGGTTTCTCAATGGTATTCACTCCGCTTGCTTCTCCTTCCAACCACCCAGATCTCTAGAATTTGCTATTGTTAGTGAGAGGTATAATAACAGATTCGCTCACCTGAGAGTCTGCGGTCTAAAAAAAATATAGGAGTCCTTTGGATCCTATTTATATTAGCACACTAGGTGGGAATTTAGGAAAAGATTTTATCTCTCCCCTATCCCCTCTTGTGGCCGAAAATTCCTAAGTTTTTCCTTGTGAAAAACCGGCCACCACATAGGATGTGATATCTAAAATTTTGTTTCAAATTTTGATATCCTCTTATCCTTGTAATTGGCGATTTTCCACGTAATTTTGGCTTAGAAAATTCGGCCACCACTAGGGTTAGATTTCAAAAATTTATTTCAAAAATTTAATCACACTTATCTTATGATTTTATCTCCATGGATAATGTTCCATAAATCCAGTTTAAATTCAAAATAAAATCATGTCCATTTTATTTGAATCAAACAATTATGTAGTAATTATCCAAAATAAAATCAAATTAGGAGAAAATCTTCTCCAACTTATCCACAAGATAGGCGCCACCTATTAGAGAATTAAGGATATGATTTTTGTTTCAATTCAAATTCAAATAGGATAAAAAACAATATTTATTTATTTAGATAAGATTATTTAGATATTTAAATTAATCATTCAAATGATTAATCTATCCATATCTTCTAGAATTCAAATTGATCTTATATCGATTTAAATTTTACATCTTATATTTCAAATAAATATTTATCCTATTAATTAAATCAAACAAAAATCTGATTCTATTTTTAGCTTAAAAAAACGCCTACACCATAAGTGAGGTATCCTAGATTTTTCTCTTTACCTACAAGGATTAAAGCCATAATAAATATCTCGATTGATAACCATCCATAAATGAATTACGCGGAACTAGTAAATGTACCATTTCAACAAATATAATATGGGCTCCAATAATTCATGTAATCATTATTCTATACCAAATAATACAATTATATAATTATTTGTTTTAGAGTCATGCCACTATAAACTTGAAACCGCACTCCCAATTATATATCAAATTACGTAAACCAGTAGATTACTTTGTCCAATGAACTTGTCATATATGCATATGATATCCACGATCAACCTAGGTTAAAGTCCGTTAACCCTTTTGATCACGCTATCTTAAAGATCAATTATACATCTAATAAGAAAATAATTCACCATATGTAAATAAAAAATCATTTGCCATGCAAATGATCCAAGGCCTTCTCCATTCCCAATCTAGTATAATGTCGTTAAGAGGATAACCTTTACTCTTTATAAGAGCTATGATTTCATATCTATAAGTAAACCCTTCATCGAATATAAATCGTGCACCCAACAAACCGGTCCATTAGCTTACTAATTTGAGATGCCTTAGCCTTTGGAACATCTAAGTACACAAGTTATATACATGAAGCCATTTACATATTCAGGATTAAGGTTATTACATAATGAATGCCAAAAGTGAATTAATCTATTCAAGCAGACTATATAGATTAATCACACTTTAGTCCAAGTCCAACATGTCACCACCACTAGGCAACATATCCATGTCTCTACTCGAGAGTCAACGTGCTCTAGACAGTCAAGATAAACCATCTCCTCAATTGGCTTTAGACGACATAATAGTCTTAACATAAGTTAGATGCTCGTTCTAACCCCTTTGACTATAGAGTGTGGATTTAGACTATATACTTTAGAATGTTGTCTTGTTGCATACAAAATGAACCATTGCCACTACAAGAAAAAGTGGTTTTTGCGACGACAAAAAGTCATCGCAAAAACCCACATGTCGTCGCAAATAATAGCATTTGCGACGACACGTCGTCGCAAATCTGTCGCTACAAAAGAGTAGTCGTAAATAATTTATTTGCGACGACAGAGTGTCGTCGCAAATACATTTGCGACGACATTTATATTTTGCGACGACCGTCGTCGCAAATAATTCGTTGGTTAATTTGTTGTGTTTTAAAATTATTTGCGACGACTTTTTTCAAAGCGTCGTCGCAAATAATTCAAATTTTTTTGCGATGACATTTTAACTTGTCATCGCAAAAGGTCATCGCAAATAGTCAACTTTTTTGCGACGACATTTATAATGATGTCGTCGCAAAAACGGAAATAATTTTTTTTCCCGATTTTTTATAAAAATGGCAATTAAATAATTTTTAATAATTTTAATTAAACATTATTATATAACATACTAAATATAATTTATTAAGATACATTAAAAGTAAAATATAAATTAATATTAAAAACAATAAATCTAAATAAATTTATAAAATATGTTATGAATACTACATAAAGTGCATATATATAATGTTCAACAAAATATAAAAGTCTAAATAAAGTGAAAAATCATACAAAACTATTCCTCTAAGTTTGCGACGCCATAACAGTCATCATCCGAAGGAGGCGGAGGAGCGTCTAGATTAACGGTTACGGGCGAGAAATCGTAGGTAATTGGATGTTAGGCTGCAATCTAGACCGAAACTCTAACATCTTTACCTGATTGTCATAAATCTTCATCCATTTCGATCGATTTCTTTAAATAACGATCCATACGCTGCGACCTCGGGTTGAGTGATGATGTTGCGTCCGAGAATGAACCGGATGAAGGAGAAGCCCCGGTAATGCTTTTGGGAGAGCATCGGACCCACTCCTTTCTTATGTCCTCTACGCGTGCCAAGAACTTGCTCCAAAATCCTATGCTCATCAAGGGAGATCCATCGCGCTTGCGATGATACGTGTTCTATGTCTCTCTTCCTCCGTAGTGTTCTACATAATAAGACATTATAAGTATTTTTACGTGATATAAAACCACTATTTTAATATAAAAAATTTAACAAGAAAAGTAAAAATGCTTACAAAAGTCTGCTCTCATCGATCGGTATTAACCCAAGAGTCCCCGCGACGATGCATGTCCGCCCAATTGTCTATAGCAGACATCGGCTCTTGGGTCTCTGTACTGGCCTGTGAAATAAATTACACATATTTATATTCTTAAACTCTAACTAAATTTTGGCAGCATAACGACTTATTTTTCATATAATCTAAAAATTAAAACCTGTAAAAAAACAACTTTAAAAGATTTCGGCACACCATAACTGCAAGATGTGCCACCCAGAACAAGAATCATAAACATATAAATACGATAATGATCAAAAAATAAGTGTACTAACCTTCTTCTTTGCGATCTTTGCGGTATGATAAGCGACCATATGTACGCTTGATACCTTAGGTTCTTTGCGATTACTTCTATTTGTCTCTGATATTTTCTGTTTATGATTAACTATATAAGTAATAGTTACTTGAAATTATGTATAAAAAATCATAAAGTTCTAACATATCTATAATTACTTGAAATTTATCGCCGGAGAACCTATCGCAACAACGATCCCAATGAGCTTGATTTCTCATATTAGCCGGGAGAGTTTCTCGACCGTACCGTTTGTAGTAGCGGTGCAAGGAACTTTTCCAGTCCTTGTAGCACTTTGCTGCCTCCCTATCAACAACGGACCTCAGAATGCCGTTCTTGTAGTTATAGTCCACGTTAAACCAATCCTTGCAAAACAGTTTCACATCGTTAAAACGCATTATTAACTATAGTATAAACTATACAAAATATACCATAAAAATACCAAAGATCCGGTCTGAATTGTCCTCTTGTCCACGTCGCTAACGTCCTTCCAAGCATCGTGGAAGGGCTCGTATATGTCCCCTGGTATGAATACCAACCGCACTTTCAAACCGGGCACCATATTTACCAAGCGCCTTCCACGTACCTCCCGCCTCATCAAATTCCACTGTGATCTTCCTGTCTTGCATGACCTTTTGGGCAATTTCAAAACCTTTTGCCCCACCTCGACCTCTACGTTGTCGAGGTTCAGGTGCTGTAAGCATTTGAAAGCATTTCAAATCAACATGTATTACTACATTTATTTACTATATGATAGAACGAGGAAAAAAGTCAGAATAACATACCAGACTCACAGTAGGCGGGGACTCTGTGAGGACCGGGAGGTGGCTGCGCTCCCCCTGAAGATCCAGCGTAGGTCGCTAAAGTTCCAGCCATCAATATCTATGACAATATTAAAAGAAAAGCACAATATTAATAACATTTATAAATTCAATGAAAATAGCAATATTAAAACGAAATCATAATAAAAACGACAAAGATTACTCTACTGTAGTTCTACTCATCATCGCTGCTACATTGTTGATTCTCGACATCATCATTTATGTCATCATCGTCTTCAGATTCGATGACTTCATCTTCAACGTACTCCTCTAAAGTTTCATCGTCTTCACCATTAATAAAGTCATCACCTACGGGAGACTTATCTTTCATAATTGCATCAACATCAGAACTGACAACATTAGACGATCCATCATCTCGATTCAATACAAATGAGTCAATCTCTGGTAGTTCCACTACTAACTCAATATTTGTAGATTCTATATCCTGAGCTATCATCACGTCATCATTGTCAGGTTCTGAAATGTCCCAAATATGGCGATGTCTAAAGTGTTCTACAACCTTCCAGTTTGGACCGTTAAATAAATCGTCTACGTAAAAAACTTGTTCATCTTGCGATGCAAGTATGAAAGGTTCGTTCTCGTACCACGTCTCTTTAACGAAAACACTTACTCTATTTTTGTAGTGTTGAATCCTTTTCTTTCCCGGACGAGTGTCAAACCACAGACATTTGAAAAGCATAACAGAATTGTCATTCAAGTATGACAGCTCATAAATGTCCTCCAAAACTCCATAAAACATTTGGTTATTAGGTCCGCGAACACAAACACCACTATTTTGAGTGCTTCGATTCATATCCCGATTGCGTCTCAGAAACTTTACACCGTTGACCACACAACTAGGATAACTTCGACATGAGAAGCTTGAACCACTTGAAAGCGAAAATATTTGATCATTTGCTTCTGGTTCATTCTGCTTTCGAATATTGAAAATCTGCAATGAGACATGAATATTTTATAAAACGTCACTTTTTAATGACTTAACAATGTTAATGCAAATTAATTATAAACGTACCTTATTCTTAAACCATTTTGGAAACGCTTTCAATTGAATTTCATCCAATGGTATGATTCGACCGTCGGTATCAATCTCTTTCCTATGGTCACTGTTTAAAAGACAATGAAAATAAATGACATAATTGTATATGATGCGACGCAATTTATGAACAATTAAGTGACAAAGGTGAAAGTAATACGTACTCAATGAACTGCTGAATTTCTGAACAGTTCTGTAGGACGTACCACTCGGCTTTCTCTCGCAAACTAGTATCCAATGTGACAGGGGTCATCTTCCCAATTGGCCGACAACGAGTATCAAATACGTAAATCTTTTTAACAATACGCTCTTCATCGTCTATCCAATTTCTGGCAAGCCGGTTAAACCGTGTTTCAACTCCAGTTAAATACATAGAACAAAAAGTTAGAGCTTCATTGACAATGTAAGCCTCAGCAATCGAACCCTCAGGACATGCACGATTCTTGACATATTTCTTTAACGATCCAAGAAAACGTTCGAACGTATACATCCATCTTAAGTGAACCGGTCCTCCTCGAATGGCTTCTTCAGGCAAGTGTATAACTAAATGTACCATTATGTCAAAAAATGCGGGAGGAAAAATTGTTTCTAACTTGCATAAAATAACCACAATATCTTGTTGAGCTTTCTCTAAATCACTTTTCCGCAATGTCCTGGAGCATATTAACTCAAAAATATTACTCAATTCTGTTATTGCATCAACGATCTCTTTCTTCATGAATGGTCGTATCCCCGTTGGCAATAATCGTTGCATTATGATGTGACAATCATGCGATTTTAGCCCAGAAATTTTATTTTTCCCATCGATCACATTTTTCTTTAAGTTTGAAGCAAATCCATCAGGAAACCTTATTGATTTTAAAAAATCACAAAACTTTTTACTGTCGTCGGGAGATAGTGTATAAGATGCATGTGGTTTCATCCAACGATCACCATCTTTGTACAAATGCAACTCCTTGCGCACCCCCATATTTTGCAGATCGATTCTCGCCTTATCCGTATCTTTACTTTTTCCATCAATGTCAAGAATTGTGCCCAATAAACTGTCGCATACATTCTTCTCAATATGCATAACATCTAAGTTGTGACGTAACGACAATGACTTCCACTAAGGCAACTCCCAAAAGATACTCTTCTTTGTCCAATTAAGCTCGCTTGCATGTCTTTTTCGCTTCTTCACACCATACTTGTCATGTTTACCAGGCAATCTGCAGGACACATTTTGTAGTTGAGCTAAGATTTGGTGAATAGATTTTCGAGCCGGAGGAGGTCGTTTCTCAACCGTACCATCAAACTTTTTATTTTTTCTCATCCCATGTTTAATAGGAAGCCATCGCCGATGGCCAACAAAACAAGTCTTACTTGTTATCCTCTTTGAAGGAGTTGCATCGTTGCAAGTTGGGCATGCTAAATAGCCCTGACCACTCAATCCGGATAAACTACTACGAGCAGGAAAATCATTAACAGTCATAAGCAACATAGCTCGCATCTGAAATGAAGTATTCGAAACTGCGTCACGTACAATTACTCCATTATTCCACAAATCTTTTAACTCATCCACAAGAGGCCTTAAAAAAACATCTATGTCCTTTCCGGGTGCATTTGGGCTAGGAATCAACAATGTCAACATCTTATAAGGATCTTTAGTGCATAACCACGGAGGCAAATTGTAGGCCGTTAAAACCACCGGCCACATACTGTATGAGAGGCTCATGTTACCGAAAGGATTGAAACCATCAACGGCCAACCCCAAGCGAACGTTTCTCGGCTCACGTGCAAATTCCAGATATTTTTCATCTATTTCCTTCCATTCAATACCATCGACTGGATGACGCATTAAATCCTCATCATTTGAACGCCCACGCTGGTGCCACGTCATATCTTTAGCCGTGTGACAAGAACCGTACAGACGCTTCAATCGATCTGTTAACGGGAAATAACATAGTACTTTCCACGGGACTTGTTTAGTACCCTTTGTCTTTTTTTTCTTCCAACGTGATGTTTTACATACAGGGCAAGTTTCTAGATCAGCGTTCTCCTTCCAAAACAAAGCACAATCGTACTTGCAGACATGAATTGCTTCGTAACCCAATCCAAGTTTACTCAGGAGCTTCTTCGACTCATAATGAGAAGAAGGTAACTTCACATCCGGAAATGCATCTTTCAATAGACTTAAAACGACATCCATACACTCATTAGGCCACTTGTATAACACTTTTAAATGCATCAATTTCACTAAGAAATTTAAAGATGAATACTTAGTACAGCCCGGATACAATCCCACCTGAAGTTCGGAAAGTAGATCCTTAAATTCAGAGTATTGTGCATCTTCTAGATCCACATGCATCTCATCCAACATTCCACAGTCATCATTAATCCCGGCAACGTCTTCTAAGACTGCAAACATCTCGTCTACTGGTTGATTAACTATTGGGTCTACACCTGAAACCGGCTCTACTTCACCATGGTGAATCCATGTTCTATACAATGGATCGAAACCATATCGATGTATATGCGCCCTCACAGTTTCTACTGGATGCATTAAATGGTTTCTACATTTCATACAAGGACAGCTGATATGGCCAAGTGAAGTTTGATAATTTTTTTTTCGACCTCAATAAAAGCGGATAACCCATTCCAATATTAAATCCGACAATCGGTTCCTCAAAGAAGTCCAACTTTTGTCAATCGGCATTTCAACTATAAACGACAACAGACATAACAATTTATTAATGTGTTTAGTTAATTTTAATTTTATTCTTAATTAATATTTTATTCTTAATTAACACAATTAAGATTTATTAATTAAATTGTGTTGATGAACTTATTAAAATTCTGGTTTCTTAAATTTTGCCTAACTAAATTTCGGCAGCATAACGACTTATTTTTCACATAATCCAAAAATCAAAACCTGCAGAAAAACAACTTTAAAAAATTTCGGCACACCATAGCTGCAAGATGTGCCACCCAGAACAAGAATCATAAACATATATTAAATTTTAGCATAATCATGAATTCATACAACTACCACAATTTTAAGCTAAATAAATATAAAAAACTTACAAAGTTCAAACCCACTAAACGGGGGCTGAAAAAAGAAGGATTATATTGGAGGAACCGTGCAAACAAGGACGAGGGCGAAAACTCAAACGCCTACATAAGTACATCAAATTAAAACATCAAACATAATTTTCAAACATCAATATTAATATTTTATTAACATCTAGAGAAACATATAAACACAATAATAAGTATAATGCCTAAAAAAATATTTTAAGTTCTAAGTATAATCTAAGTCATGAATATAATATAGTCATCTAATTCTAAATTCTACTCATTTAGTTTCAAGTATAATGTTTAAGAAATAATTTTATATTAATGCTTAAAAAAAAACTTTTGTGTATATATATACACACCTGGGGGCGGCGGAACGGCCGGGGGGGCGACAGGACCGGGGAGGTGGGACCGGGGCGGCGGGAGCAGGGCACCGGAATCACGGCGGCGGGAGGGAGCCGGTGGTAGTGCGGCGGCGCGGCGGCGATGGGTTGTGACGGGAAAGGGAAAGAAGAGAGAGAGGGAAGGGAAGAGAGAGAACACGGCAGAGTGACAAGGGGAAAGAGGGAAGGGGAGGGCCGGCCGGCGGCAAGGGGAGGCGGAAGGAAAGGTGAAGAAGAGAGAGAGAAAGAAGGGAAGAGAGAGAGAAAGAAGGGAAGAGAGAGAGGGAGAAGGGAAGAGAGAGGGAAGAAAGAGAAGAATGGCCGGGAGCGGCGGTGGCAGCGACGGCGACGGGAAGAGGAGGCGGCGAGGGATAGGAGAGAGAGAGATTTCGGTTTTTTTTTTGTTGCAGAGAGATCGGGAGAAATGGAGAAGAAGGAGGGGCGGATATAATTAGGTCACTTATTTGCGACGACAAAGTCGTCGCAAATACAATTAAAATGTCGTCGCAAATAAGAACTATTTGCGACGACATTGTCGTCACAAAAAACTTGATCGTCGTCGCAAATAATTTTTTTTCCCGCCCATTCTCACTCGTCAAATAGAGTATTTGCGACGACAATAAAAAATGTCATCGCAAATAATTATTTTTCCCGCCCATTCCCCCTCGTCTAATAGAGTATTTGCGACGACAACAAAAAAATGTCGTCGCAAATAATTTTCCATTATTTGCGACGACACATTGTCGCAAATAACTACGATTGTCGTCGCTAAAACGTTTGATAATTCGCGCAAAAAATCCGCGCCATGGAAATTTGCACGGCAATATTATTTGCGACGACAAAAAAATTATTAGCGACGACGTTGCAATTTTTTTCAACGGGAGTTATTTGCGACGACATGTCGTCGCAAATATTTCAATATTTGTCGTCGCAAAAAATGTCGTCGCAAATGTGTATTTTTGTTGTAGTGTGCATGCAACATCCTAACAGTTTAACATCAAATAGCAATGAGCCATATTTGTTTTTAATTACTTTAACATGTAAATAAATTGAGGACATATAACAATGTAATGAATAACCTCTTATATATTATTAATCAATTTAAAAATAAATAAAATACATAAAATGTCTTTTCTGCTTAGCGCATTCCTAATAGTTTTATGTTCTTCAATTTAAGAGATATCGCTTGTTTATTTAAGGATTCTTATTCAATTTCATTTAATAATAAAGTTGTGATTCATAAAAATAAGTCTTTTATCTGTGATCGATGGATGTAAAATAATCTATATTTTATCAAACCTAAGATGGACTCACTGTTAAACATTGAAGTTGTTAATAACTATAGAAGGCTTAAAACTTCTCACTCTAATGAGACATATCTTTCGCATTTGCAACTTGGTCACGTTAGCCTTAACAGGTTACATAGATTGGTAAAGGATGGATATTTAAGTTCTTTAAGGGTTGGGTCCTCACCCCAATATGAGTCTTCTTTGGAGAACAAAATGACCAAAATACCATTTGGGTCTAAGGGCAATAGGGTTGAAGAGGTTCTTGAACTCGTGCATAGTGATGTTTGGGGTCCCATGAACATCAAGATGAGAGACGGGGTATGAGTATTATGTCACTTTTATCAAAGATTACTCAAGATATGGTTATGTGTACCTGATGCACCACAAAACTGAAACTTTTGCGAAATTCATGAAGTTTCGTGCTGAAGGGGAAACGTAATTGGGTAAACCCATAAAGACACTTTGATCAGATCGAGGTGGTTAATACCTCTCTGATAAGGTCACTGGATACTTATTAGAGAATGGAATTCCATCCCATTTGGCAGCATTGGGCAGTCCATAGCAGAATGGTGTAGCTTAGAGAACAATATATTATTTATGATTTTCTCTATTTTTGTCTTTGAAAAATAAAATAAAATAAAATGATGTACAAAAGTTTTGAAATTTTGCAGACACGATCCCTACATTTTTCTGAGCATGCCTGCAAATAATGGCCTCAAAAAATAAAAAAAAATAAAAAAACATTTCAAAAAGCTCTCAACGTGCGCAGTGGGGTGCCCAAAGGCTGGGAGGGTCCAAAAATTCACAATTTTATTTATATTTTGTATTCTAAAATTAATATATGATTTTTAGGAATTAATACAACAAGCGGCACTATTTTTTGATGAATATTCTATTTTTTTATGATTTTCTCTATTTTTCATCTTTGAAAAATAAAAAACGATGTCAAAAAATTTTAAACTTTTACAGACACAATCACTACATTTTTCTGAGCATGCCTGCAAAAAATGACTTCAAAATATGAAAAAAGAAAAACGATGTCAAAAAGGCCCCGGCAAGCGCAGTAGGGCAACCAGAGGCTGGAAGGGATAAAAAATTTATATTTTTATTTATGTTAGCATTCTAAAAAAAATACATGGTTTTTAAGAATTAATGCAACAAACGACACCATTTTTTGACGAATATTCTATTTTTTATGATTTTCTCTATTTTTCATTTTTAAAAAATAAACAAAATAAAAATGATGTCAAAAAATTGTAAAATTTTACAAACACAAACATTACATTTTTGTGAGCATGCCTGCAAAAAATGCCTCAAAAAATGAAAAAAGAAAAACATTGTCAAAAAGCCCTCAACTAGCGTAGTAGGCGCCCAAAGGTCGGGAAGGGGCAAAAATTTATATTTGTATTTATGATTTGCATTCTAAAATTAATACATGATTTTTAGAAATTAATGCAACAAGTGTTGGTAGCCGAATCGAATTCGGTGGCGGAAGCATGGTAAACAGCAGATCGTGTATAACAAAAAATTTCATAAAACTTTTGAGATACTCTATGAATTATTTTAATTTATGCATGAATAAATTAATCGTATTAATTTATATAATTCAAGAATCAACCGGAAAAATACCTAGAAGCCGACTCGGATGATAACTTGAATTTCTTTGACCACGAACAGTCCTTGCTCCAAGCTTTGTGTTTAGAATATCAAAGTCTTCCACGTCAATTCCTTCATTCCACGTAGACGTGTATGTGGACACATGTGAGGCAAAAACGAGTTTCTTAAACACTCGAATTTCCACAAACACCAACGCATGCATGATGTGGAATTTCGGAGGAAATATTTGCTCTCCTTTTGCTATGAGAAAATTCGGCCACCAATTCAATTAGGGCTGAAAATATGTTTCAAAATTTGTGTCCACAATTTTCTATCTTTCTCATATTTAAAGAGTAGCAGTCAAACTTCAAAATAAAATCAAATCCTTATCACCAATTTTGAATTTGGAACAAAAAATCCCTTCCCCTTATCCTTTAAGTGGCCGGCCACCCTCTAGGGTTTTATCCCTGTGTGTGGCGCCTATATCAGATAGGGTAGGAAGAGATTTTATCCTTTATCCAATAGTCCAATTTTCATTCAGATTTAAATTCGAATTTAAGTCAAACTTAAATTAATTTGAATTCTAAATTGAACAACTTATCAAATAAGTTTAAATGGATAAATCGAGATGTGTTCAAATTCAAATTTAAATAATCACATTATTTAAATAATAATTAATTCTCAACTAATTATTTTTCGAGTATTTAATTTTAGAATTCCATAATTCTAAAATTCCCATTTTGTCCTTTGTGTCTGGTAGAATTACAAGGACGATAGGGGACTAATGGACCTATAATCCCGAGCTCTAATAAAATTAATAATTAATTAAACACTTTAATTAATTAATTAATTCTATTAATTCCAATAGTTACTCCACTATAAACTTGGAATTGAACTCTCGAAATTATAGACATTAATTACTTCTAAACTGCGAAGTGTCCATTTGATATAGTCATTACATATAGATCAATCCTCCATAAATAATTCATAATTAGAGTCAGGTAGAATCTATTAACCTCTCTAATTACAGCTTTATCCTTGAGTATCATGGATTCTCTAATGGATAGTGATTCATAAAACACATTCATGAACCAGAGCACTCTTACTAATCAAAGTACTGAATCAACACTCAAGAGAATTATTTATCTACTTCTTTCTCAAGAAGGAATGGATTCCATCTCGTATAATAACATTCCTAGCTACCTATTTCATTATGTCTCCAAAATACATGGAATAGGATTCAGGGTCTCGGAATCCGTACTGAGTAAATCAAAAGACATAAATCCATAAATAGGAGTTTGTTAAGAACTCAGAATTAAGATCATCCTATATATGATCATTCGTAGACTCAATTAGATTTTCTATGCTTAACGAAAATTATTAGAAATTCATATTGTGTCTGTGTCCATGTTCCACATAATCTCATTATGCGAAATACACTCATTCAATATCTCACCATATTAACAGTGCGGATAACACCGTTCCATTCTAAATGGGAATGACATGTATTAATAATGTTTTAATTAGAGATTCCAAACTTTAATTAAATTCATTATGAACAATTACTTTTGATTATTATCCTTAAACATTATCCTCTCATATACAACACTTATATACAATGTTTAAGGTTACATAAATAATCAAGGAATTTTATTTGATATTCATAAAATATTCATAAATATATGCACATAAAATGATGAATAAACTCTTTTATTAAATAAATGATAAATATCCTTTTATATCTCATGCTTCTAGGAAACTATTCTCAACATTAAGCGGCACCATTTTTTGATGAATATTCTATTTTTTATGATTTTCTCTAGTTTTTGTCTTTGAAAAATAAAATAAAATAAAAATGATGTCATAAAATTTTGAAATTTTGCTGACACGATCTTTACATTTTTCTGAGCATGCCAGTAAACAATGGCCTCAAAAAATAAGAAAAGAAAAACGATGTCAAAAATCTCCTGACGTGCACAGTGGGCAGCCCTGAGGTGAGTATGGGTCAAACATTGACATTTTTATTTATGTTTTATGGTCTAAAATTAATAAATGATTTTTAGCAGTTAATGAAACAAGGGGCATCATTTTTTTTTAAGAATATTCTATTTTTATGATTTTCTCTATTTTCATTTTTGAAAAATAAAATAAAATAAAAATGATGACGAAAAATTCTGAAATTTTGAAGATACGATCCTTAAATTTCTTTGAGCATGATTGCATAAAATGGCCTTAAAAAAGGAAATAAGAAAAACGATGTCAAAAATCCTCCGGAGCGCAGTGGGGCGCACAGAGGCCGGGAGGGGTCAAAAATTTACTTTTTATTTATGTTTTGCATTCTAAAATTAATACATAATTTTTAGGAATTAATGCAACTAGTGGTACCAGTTTTTGTTGAATATTCTTTTTTTTTTTTGATTTTCTCTATTTTTCATCGTTGAAAAATAAAATAAAATAAAACAAAAACGATGCTAAAAAATTCTGAAATTTTACAGACACGATCATATCATTTTTCTGAGCATGCCTCCAAAAATTTTAAAATTTGTTGACATTGTCTCTAATTTATTTTATTTTTCAAAGATGAAAAATAGGAAAAATAAAAAATAATAGAATATTCATTAAAAAAATAGTACCGCTTGTTGCATGAATTCCTAAAACGCATGTATTAATTTTAGAATGCAAAACATGAATAAAAATGTGAATTTTTTACCACCCCCCACTTCTCGACGCCCCACTCCGCATTGGGGGCTTTTTGACATAGTTCTTTTTTTCATTTTTTGAGGCCATTTTATGCATGCATGCTCAGAAAAATGCAAGGATCGTGTCTGTAAAATTTTAGATTTTTTTGCCATCATTTTTATTTAATTTTGTTTTCCAAAGATGAGAAAAAGAGAAAATCATAAAAAAAAAGAGAATATTCATCAAAAAATTGTGCCTCTTGTTGCATTAATTCTTAAAAATCATGTATTAATTTTAGAATGCAAAACGTGGATGGGTTAAGAACCACCTTAGTGGTCCTCACTTCAATGGGAGAAACCCACGAAACATGTCGCTAAGGAGTCATCAGGTTGCTTAAAGAAGATAAGACTCGAAAAGGAAGTAGTGAGGCGGGACCATCCCTAGATGGATCGCTAGTTCATAACAACCTCTAGAGTCGATTAGTCGGTTAAACACTTAGACTGAAGATCATTGTAACCTCCCATAAGAGCTAGGCAATGGATCTGAGGTGACCAAAAGGGATGGTGATTGGTTGCACTAGATGTGGAGACATCTTGTGAAGTGGACCAAACGAGAGGAGTCTCGATGCGATAGGAGGCTTCAGGGATGCCACCCCTAGGAGGGACGTGTTGCCGTTTGTGATCGTAACACCATAGATGAAACATTTTTAAGGATTTTATTTATGTTTAAGTACTTGCATTCATGCATCATACTTTTCTTAAATATAAGCAAATTGCCAACGCCGCTTTATTTTATTTTTTCAGCAATTATGTCTTTATCCCCGATCGCACAAATTCTTAGTACAAACAAATTAGTGGGTGAAAATTACGTTGACTGGAAACGTAACCTTGATATCGTGTTGACGGTAGACAGGCACAAGCATGTGCTCATCACCCCCCGTCCTCTTGAGCCGAATGATGATTCCACTCAAGAGGAGCGAGACGCATACACTGCTTGGATGCGTTCCGATGAGATTGCTAGGTGCTATATTTTAGCATCGAATAGCAATGTGTTGCAACAGCAACATCAGAACATGCTGACGGCTGCAGATATGATCTACAGCATTTCTGAAATGTTCGGCAGCCAAGGCCGCCAAGCCAAGCAAGCTGCGGTGCGTAACTTCATGAACTGCCGGATGAGATCCGGCACTCCTGTTCGGGACCATATGCCGCTGATCATAAGTCACCTGAATGAGATGGAGCTCATGGGAGCTGAAATAGATGGAGAGACTCGGGTGGATATGATCCTAGAGACTCTCCCAGAGATGTTCGACAACTTCAAACTCAACTACTCGATGAATAAGTTGAACTATTCACTCCTAGAACTCATGAAGGAGCTTCAAACTGCGGAAACTCTACTACTTAAAGGCAAAAAGAGGAATGGAGAGGCAAACCTTACTGAAGCAAAGCCTTCCACCTCTGGCGCCAAGAAACAGAAGAAAGTCCGCAACAAGAATAAGCCGGCTGTAAAGGGCAAAAACACTGCAAAGGTGGACAAGAGTAATGACAAATGTCACCATTGTGGAGTAGCTGGCCACTAGAAGCGCAACTGTCCTACTTACCTTAAGGACGTTAAAGCTAAAGGTACATTACTTGTTACCGAAGCCTGTTTTGTGGCTGACTCTACTTTTTCTTAGATTGTAGACTCTGGAGCCACTAATCATGTTTGTTGTTCTCTGCAGGGGTTCAGGGAAAGCAAAAGGCTTAGCAGGGACGAGTTCAACTTACGCTGGGGGAATGGAGCATCAGTATCAGCAACATCTGTTGGAAGCATTAAATTAGTTTTTGAGAACAGTTTTATTGTTTTGAACAATGTTTTTTATGTCCCGGTTTTTGGGAAAAACCTTATTTCTGTAGCTCGTTTAATTGAGCAAGGATATTCTTTAGGATTTAATAATGATGTTATTCAAATTCTTAAGAATGGTTTCATGATTACTTCTACAGTCATGATAAACAATCTGTTCTACGTCAAACCAATTATTCCAATGATTTATGATACTGAATTGAATAATGATTCAATGAGGGATAGTAAAAGATTGAGGTTAGACCCAACTGATCAAACCTATAAATGGCATCTACGTCTTGGACATATTAGCCTTGACAGGATTAAAAGGTTGGTGAGAGACGGTCCCTTACAAACCTTAAGTGTAGGCTCACTACCTACATGTGAATCCTGCATAGAAGGAAAAATGACCAAGAGACCCTTTAGAGCAAAAGGGAATAGAGCTGATGAATGCCTAGAACTCGTACATAGTGATGTATGTGGGCCATTTAATATCCAAGCAAGAGGAGGATATGAATATTTCATAACCTTCACAGATGACTATTCTCGTTTTGGTCATATTTATCTAATGCGTCAAAAGTCTGAAACCTTTGAAAAGTTCAAAGAGTTCAAGGCCTTGGTTGAAAAGCAATTAGAAAAATAGATCAAAACACTATGATCTGATCGTGGTGGTGAATATTTGCTGGGAGACTTTGAAGACTTTCTTAAAGAAGAAGGTATACTTTCTCAACTGACCGCGCCAGGTACTCCTCAACAGAATGGCGTGTCAGAAAGAAGGAACCGAACTCTGTTAGATATGGTTAGATCAATGATGAGTTACTCATCCCTTCCAGATTCCTTTTTGGGATATGCTTTGGAAACAATAGCATACATTCTGAACCAAGTTCCATCTAAAGCGGTGCCTGGAACTCCATATCAAAGATGGAGTGGCAAGAAGTCATCTCTTGGCCACACCAGAATATGGGGTTGCCCAGCACATGTGCTTAGAAAGAAGATTGGTAAGTTAGCCAGTCGTTCAGGACTATGCCTGTTTGTAGGATATCCTAAAGGGAGAAAAGGCTACATCTTCTATAGTCCTACCGATCAGAAAACATTCGTTAACACGAATGCTCATTTTCTGGAAGAGGATTTTGTGAAGAATATGAAGCCTAGAAGCAGGCTTGTACTTGAGGAATTGACTGGTGAAAATGTTCAGGTAACATGTCTGCGGCCTATTCCTGAACGGACAACAGATGAACCACAACAAGAACTAACACCAATAGAGCCTCGACGTAGTGGGAGGGTTGTGAGACAACCAGATAGGTACATGTCTTGTGGAGATGCATTGACTGCAGTCTCAGATTTAGACATCGACGAACCTGTCTCCTAATCGCAGGCTATGGAGAGTTCTGAAGCAAACCTATGGCATGAAGCCATGAATGCCAAAATACAATCGATGTATAAAAATGGCGTATGGACTCTGGTAGATCCTCCTGAAGGGGTAAAACCCGTAGGGTGTAAATGGATCTACAAGAAGAAGAGGGGTCCAGATGGGAATGTAGAGACATTCAAGGCTAGACTAGTAGCCAAGGGCTACACCCAGAAAGAAGGAATTGACTATGAGGATACCTTCTCTCCGGTGGCCATGCTTAAATCCATCCGCATTCTTCTATCCATTACTGCTGCCTTAGATTATGAAATCTGGCAGATGGATGTGAAGACAACTTTTTTGAATGGCAATTTGGATGAGTGCATTTATATGGCACAACCAGATGGATTCATCGAAAAGGGTCAAGAAGAAAAGGTTTACGAATCGCAAAAGTCCATTTATGGACTAAAGTAGGCATCCAGATCATGGAATATCAGATTCGATGAGACTGTTAAAACTTACGGTTTTGTTTAGTTATTGGATGAGCCTTGTGTGTATAAGCTTATACAATAAGGCAAAGTGGTTTTCTTAGTCTTATATGTGGATGACATACTACTCATTAGGAATGATGTAGGAAGACTAACTGAGGTTAAGCTCTGGCTGGCAAAGCAGTTTGACATGAAGGATCTAGGAGAAGCTGCCTATATTCTGGGAATTCAGATCTTTCGAGATCGGAAGAACAAACAATTGGCACTATCTCAAGCATCCTATATCGATAAGGTAATGGACAGATTCGCCATGCAAAACTCCAAGAAGGGTTATCTACACTTCAGACATGGAGTATCCCTCTCAAAAGAGCAGTCTCCCAAGACTCCTCAAGAAGAGGAAGACATGAGCCGAGTTCCTTACGCTTCAGCCGTAGGAAGCCTCATGTATGCAATGCTTTGCACCAGACCTGATATATGCTACGCAGTAGGTGTGGTGAGTAGATTCCAGTCTAACCCTGGACCCGAGCACTGGGTTGCTGTCAAGCATATCCTCAAGTATCTTAGGAGAACAAGGAACTATATGCTTTTATATTCAGGTATTGACCTGACTATGACGGGATACACCGACTCTGATTTCCAATCGGATAAGGATTCCAGGAAATCCACTTCAGGATTAGTGTTTGTCCTGAATGGAGGTTCGGTGGTATGGAGGAGTATTAAACAGACTTGCATAGCTGACTCCACCATGGAGGCTGAATATGTAGCAGCTTGTGAAGCTGCAAAAGAGGCCGTATGGCTTAAGAAGTTCCTTATTTCACTGGAAGTTGTTCCGGAAGCTGATAGGCCCATGGTACTGTATTACGATAACAGTGGGGCTGTAGCAAACTCTACGGAGCCTAGAAGCCACAAAAGGTCCAAGGACATAGAGCAGAAGTACCACCTCATCCGAGAGATTGTACAAAGAGGCGATGTTGAAGTGACAAAGATATCAACACATGACAACTTGGGTGATCCGTTCACAAAGGCTTTATCTGGTAAAGTCTTCGATAGCCATCTGGAAGGTTTGAGCATGCGAGATTGTACACATCGACTTTAAGTCCAAGTGGGAATTTGTTGGAAATGTGTCCATAAAGTGGGATATAATTTGTTATTTATGAAATGACAAATGTCAGACATTATTGTTTTGCTGATTTTATAAAATAAAATAAAGTTATGTTTTGATACATACTCAAGAGTGTTAGTGATATTGCTTAGTCCATAGACTGTTATCACCGAAAGAAGAGTCAGGGAAACCCTGCCGGATAAACTCTTCTGATATAGTTTAAAATAGATATTCGCAGTCTTAGGATTGATTGGGCAATCGAATCCGATTATGACTGTTAGATCGAACCATATGATGCTGGTCTCAGAGCATGGGAGTTAGACTCTGTGGTTGATCTAGACATGTTCACAACATGTTGAATAGATCATGTGACTGATTAGGTTAGAGTGAAAACCGTTTACAGAACTCTAAACCTAATTGTCACAACTTAAGTATATTTGTATAATTATCTTAATCCTGAAGTGAATGCATAGCTTGACTTAATATCTCATGATCTTTGATTCACCAATGAGATTAGTTCACAGTTTTTGAACAACATCTCGGCTATTGGGATCGTGACATAATTGAGTTGGAGTTATGTGATTCACAGATATGGAATTCGTAAGAAATAATATCACCTCATGCTTTATTTGTTGGAAAAATAATGGCCTCGAGTGCGCAGCGGAATTTAAAAAATTTTAATCAACGTCAAAGCCAAACAAGAACATGTTCATGATGCTATATAACATAAATACTAAAGATCTAAATCATACCTTTTGAGATTTCAGGAAACTGCACGTCTACACCAGAAGAGCCTCAACCAACTGGTCTTCTTTGCTATTCTCATTTCCACGATCGGTGTGCGGGTGGGCACACTTTGTTTAATCTCCTCTTGGTATTCTTGATTTGCTTCCAATCACAAGAGAGTCAAAGAAAAATTGTTCTTGATAATTAAAAAAATTTTCCTCTTGGAATCCCTTATCAATAGCCTCCAAAAAGTCTCTCAAGTGATCTCATGAGTAATGTGACTTAATAGGCTATTTATACTGTTTAGGAAGTCATACTTCCGTAAAAATTAGGTTTCCCAAAGATTTAATCACACCCAGAGTCGATTTTGCCACATCAGCACGCGTTACGTGTTACAACCGGTCGACCGGTGATAGAGACGTTATAACTCACCGGTCGACCTGTCCTTCACAAACCGGTCGACTGGACCAGTCGACCTGTGACCAGTCTATCCACCGGTCGACCTGTCTGCACTGACGAAAATTATTTTCTTAGTTTTTCAATACGGGAAACTTGCATAGAGCCTCAGTTTTGATTCAAGCAACCCAATAGAGAAATTGCCTAATCAAAACAGTCATATAATAGTCTTCCCATATTAAACAACTCTTAAAACAATAATTCAAGCAATTGATCTAGAATCAATTTTTCAATTAATTCACTTGATAAATCACTCATGAATTAACTTTGCACCTCTTTTATGGAAATAACACATGTTACCAATATGTAGGAAATACACCGTATCATTACAGGAAATTATGTGAGCTAGCAAAGGGACCTGATGGACATATATAAATCAAGCTCCTATAACCACAACGCTACTTGTAAACCAACAAGTCCGTCTCATGATTATAAAACTCTAGCGCTATTCCACTAAAAGCCTAGAGCTGCACTGTGGCGACCCGCGCCCTCACGGCGCGGTCGCCGTTCCTTATACTACTACTAATGGGCTAAGTTATAGTCTAATTCATTATTCGTTGTTAGACTATTGTCTCTTTAATTTACGTTCATAGGCGGGTAAATTTTTTTTTTCTTTACTTTAACCCTCGGGTTCTTAACATGTTATGTTGTTACACTAATAACATATCTTGCTATTACTTTAAGGATTCAGACATCATACTAGTTCTCGAAAACTTGTCTTAACTTATTAAAGTCCGTTGTTCTTTACTAAGACAATGGGTGTAATATCATCTTCTTAGAACTGAACGTACATACTAGTATTCTATATTACATTACTTTGCAGCGGAATTTAATTTCTAAGCGAGCGTAGTAGAGACGACTCCCGTGTACCCAAGACATTTCCGCCACCTTTGCCTCCGCATGTCCATCAACCAAACCACTATATGACTGGCTGCTTACCTTTGTTACCTGCACACGAGTAAACTGATGAGCTAACGCTCAACAAGTACAAACATGCATACATCATAAACTAATAGAAATTACATTAAGAGTTATGATGCAAATATGCTCGTGTGAAACATGCTTTAAACTACTTTCTATCTTTCTGCTCTTACTTCTGTGGGCCTGGGCCCTGCTTACTGTTTGGTCTAGTGGGAACCTCTACTCTTTGAGATTTTTCCTCCCTAGCGGAGGCCGACAACCCGTCAGTCTTTTACTTTACTGGTCATTTCTTACTAGCTGGTCTAGTCCGAATCTCTACTCTGTGAGATTTCCCTCCCTTGCGGAGGCCGACGGCCCGTCAGTCTTTTTACTTTACTGGTCATTTCTTACTGTCTGGTCTAGTCAGAATCTCTACTCTGTGAGATTTTCCTCCCTTGCGGAGGCCGACGACCTGTCACTATTAACTGTGCATAAGGGTAACCATATGTTGCCCTTTTTCAATCTAGAGCACTAAGCCCTCCAAACATGTATAATCACAGGTAATCACATAGACTTAGGAACATAAATAAATTCATAGTTCTAAGTCTAACTATAGCTTACTCGAGTCCAGACAAACATATATGTCTATACTTACCGTTAATCCGCTAGGATTCCCGCTTGCTAGAAGTTCTTTCTCGTTGCTTCAGCACTCGTGCCAAAACCTGTTTCATGGAAATAGGTATTAACCACCTATTCCAAGCATCAAAATTTCTCATACTTGGATTCCTAAATCCAATTTCAACTCATTTTCGAACTTAACCCCTCTAGGCCGAATTCTAGCTCAAGAGGCAAATTACACATATTTGTGTATCTCGGTTTCTGAATCTTAATCTATTCAATTCTGAGCTTTAAAACTGTTACTCATTCTCGAGAATCAAATTCTTAATTCGATGCTTACTAACTAGGTTTTTAGAAATTTCAGCAGAGTTTCGCCTTGCTTTTTCTAGTTTCCCGAGTTTTCAATAACTCGTTTTACTTCTGATTTCGGTACCTGTAGTCCAGATTCATATTCCTGAACACAAATTGCTACATAAAATGAACAACAACACATTTTCTCCATTTCTAGTGTATTTTGAATTTTTAGTGTTAATCCAAAAAAAATTGTTCAATCCTTTCAATACTTGCACATTAAACTCTTATCATAGTCCCCGACAAAACCTCGGTTTTGTTTTTCAGTTTTACGGATTTTTTTTCTGAGATGAGTTACTATTCATAAAAATGAAAAAGCAAGCAGTTTCTCATGAAAAATCCGAAATCTTACCTTGAAAAGTTGAGATTATCTACTAGAATGCCCGGGTTATGTTTCTACCAGACTGAACGGAAGAAATTTTGGCGAAAACGGGTGATTCCTTGATTTTCCCTTGATTTTCTCTGTTTTCTCTTTCTTTTCTCTATCTCTCGGCCACACTTAGAAAAAGAATCAATTTTGGCTTCTAATGTCAACCGTAGGCCATTTTAAGTGTAATATGTATATTATATTAATATTTCTAAAAATATCTCACATTACTTTCTAAAATTAAATTAGAGAAATAACTTTAATTCCCATAATTTAATTCTACTAATTCTAATTAAGTTTAACACTTAATTTAAGTGGTTTCATGTTCCCCACATTTTTCTTGTTGAGACCAAACTTTTCGTTTTTCAAAACGAGTCTCTTTCCGGTACCGATAATTTCACACCCGGTATAGGTTCTATACTACTTTTCTAGACTGCCGAGCACCCTGGGTCAAATTTCTCATATTCAACCCATTTGTCTTGGGTATCTCAATAGTCAATTTCGTTTTCTAAAATTTTCATTTTAAACGATACAGAATTGCTCAAAACGCGTACCCTCGCGGTACTCATTTTTTTTGTAATTTCCCACTTTAACTGACTCGGGAAAATTCTGTTTCAGGAACTTTTGTCATTTTCCTTACTTGTAATATTTCTACTCTTTTTCTAACTGGTCATTTGGTCATCTACCAAATATTTCAGTTTTTCATAACTAAAATATACCCGTTAAAATTTCTAACTTTTAACCGATATTTTACTATTCACAACAGCTATAAACGAATTTTCTCTGTAAAAATATTTGTATTATAACTTTACACTTTTCGGGTGATTTTACCCCGTATATAAAGTTTCTACATAACACTTTCCTAATTACATCAATATTTCTACTACTTTCTGTTCCGGGAAGAATTACGGTCAAATACCGGACTGTCCGAATTTGAATTAAAGTTTTCCCGGTCATTACATTCACCCCTCCTTAAGAAATTTTCGGCCCGAAAATCAGAACAACTGGGGGTACTTCTTTCTGATCTCTTCTTCTACTTCCCAAGTGGCTTATGCAACATTGTGAGTTTTCCATTGCACTTTAACCATTGGGATACTATGACTTCTGAGTTTCCTTTCTTCTCTGGCTAGAATTTGGACTGGTTGTTCATTATAGGACAAATCTTCGTGAACCTGGATAGGCTCATGTTGTAACACGTGCGATGGATCCGAGATATACTTTCGGAGCATTGCTACATGAAACACACTGTGCACTGAAGCCAACTCTGGCGGTAGAGCTAGTCGGTAAGCTACCTTTCCTATTCTTTCAATGATCTCGAAAGGCCCTATGTAACGTGGGCTCAGCTTACCTTTCTTCCCAAAACGCATCACACCCTTCATTGGTGCGACTTTTAGGAATACGGAGTCCCCTACAGAAAATTCCAAGGGTCTCCGTCGTTTATCTGCATAGCTCTTATGCCGGCTCTGAGCTGTCTCTAATATCCTACGAATCTTTTGCACTGTCTCAATGGCCTCTTGAACGAATTTCGTCTTGTGAAGCTGCTTTTCCCGAGTGTCATACCAATGAACTGGGGATCTACATTTCCTTCTGTAAAGTGCTTCATACGGGGCCATGCCGATGGAAGCTTGGTAACTATTATTATACGAGAATTCGATCAATGGCAACTTCATACTCCATGTGCCCTTGAAATCCATTGCGCATGCACGAAGCATATCTTCTAGGGTCTGAATGGTCCTCTCTGACTGCCCATCTGTCTGGGGATGAAACGCTAGGCTATAGCGTAATTCTGACCCCATCGCTTCCTGAACACTTCTCCAAAAATTGGAGGTAAATCGATTGTCTCTGTCCGACACTATACTAACTGGTACTCCATATAGCTTTACTACCTTAGCCACATATTACTTAGCTAACCTCTCTAAGGAGTAAGTTATCTTGGTCGGAATGAAATGCGCTGATTTCGTTAGCCGATCCACGACTACCCATATGGCATCGTATCCCTCACTGGTTCTCGGAAGTCCGGTCACAAAGTCCATCGCTAAGTGTTCCCACTTCCATTCCGGGATCTCTAGTGGCTGTAAGCTTCCAGATGGTCTTTGATGTTCTACTTTGACCTTCTTACATGTCAAGCAGCGACTAACATAGTCAACTATGTCATTCTTCATTCGCCTCCACCAAAAATGTTGTTTCAAATATTGATACATTTTGGTAGCACCTGGGTGTACGGAATATGGCGTGCTGTGCGCTTCCACTAGTATCTGCTTCTTGATCCCCTCTTGATTCCGTCCTTTGAAAGGCTGAAATTTGACCTTGCATTCTCTACTATCTCCTTTCTGTATCCATCCATAATTGGATCACCTTTCTGAGCTTCTCGTATCTCGTCTTGTAGCATCGGCTGCAGCCTCAAAGAAGCTAACTTACCAGAGATTAATTCGAGGTCTAGGAGATTAATCTCTTGTTGAAGCTGCTTGGGCAACAATTCGGTCTCCACTAGAGTCCATAGTGCTGGGTTTCTGCTCAAAGCGTCTGCTACTCGATTGGCTTTACCTGGATGGTAAAGGATTTCACAATCGTAGTCCTTCACAAGTTCAAGCCATCGTCTTTGTCTCATATTCAGCTCCTTCTGCGTGAAGAAGTACTTTAGACTCTGATGGTCCGTATAAATTTGGCATTGAACCCCATATAGGTAATGCCGCCATAACTTGAGCGCAAAAACTACTGCGGCTAATGTCCCTTTTGTCCACATGTATAGCATACATCTGTGCCGGCTTTACATTCTCCGGAGTGTTTCTTTCCACAGGTTAGGCAGATAGGAACACTAGGACTGGTATACTGGTCCTGCTTCTGTTGGGGGTTTCGCTGATTCTGATTGCAATTCCCTTTCCTCTTGCTGGGGTTTTGCTGGTTCCCCTGTCCAGGTTTTGATCCCTGGTCGCTACGACTTCCTTGGTTTTGTGGATTAGCACCAGAGCTCTGCTTAGTAGGTGCCTATGCCTTTTCTCTCTGTTTCTTCTTGTCTTCCCACATCTTAGCCCGTTCCTCTCTAGATTTGGCAATGTTATGCTCTGCACGTATTGCCTGATTCACTAGATCGGCTACCGTAGTTGGTGGATACTCCTCACTTTCCACAACGGTGGCTATATCTCCACGGAGCATATTAACCATCCTCATAACCTTCTCTTCCTCTGTTGGAACCAACAGAGGACATAGTCGGGCCAACTGATCACATCGTCGGCATGCTTCTACAACTATCTGGTCGCCCTGCTTAAAATTGTTGAACTCATTCTGTTGAGTCTTCAAGGCTTCTAAGTTGTAATACTTACGGTTAAATTCCCACAGGAATTCATCCCACAACATCTGTCTCACATTCCTTCTGACGCACACTAATTCCCACCAATAGCGGGCATCTTTCTTTAATACAAAAGCGGTGCACTGAATCTTCTCCTTGTCGGTGAGTTCCATAAACTCAAACACTGTCTGAATGGATGCTAACCATTCCTCAGCCTCGAGTGGATCTGTTGATCCATCGAACTCTGGAGGTGCCATTCTCTTAAACCTTACATACAATGGTTCCCTTGGGACCATTTCTCGGTGCCCCATCTCACCCCTTACTGGCTCTTGGGGTTCAACCCTCTCTGCGGGTTGCTCAGGTTGGGCGGCTTGTGCTGGAACCGCCTGCGGAGGGGGTGCTCCTCCAACCTGCTGACCCTGTATCAACTGGGTAAGCAATTCTCGTAACTGTCTGCTTTCCTCAGCCTGGGCTGCTATTTGCCCCCTCAGACCTGCTACTTCTTCAGCTAGGTCTGGTGCTGGAGGATTCTGTTCTGCTTGTGTTCTCTTTTGACGTGTACGAACCATGTTGCTGTGTCTATATCACTTAAAGAGCAACATTGTTAGTCTAAGTGCAAAAAGAACTGCTTCTAAAGCTCCTTGACTTGCAATACTTTAAACTATCATTCATTCTATATGTTCTCCTATTATGCATGCCCCATATCATGCATATCACATCATATACAAATCATCACAAAAGTAAAGGTTTTTAAGCCTTTCATTCAAATCTATTATGTATGTCCCATTCCATATATATCACATCATACATAAAACATCATTAGTCTAAGCTTCTCAATACTATTTACATAACGTTGCATCATATTTAAATAAATAAGACGATAAGTCCTAACTTAATCCTCATCATCTAAGTGTTCCTCAGGATCCTCCTCCGGATCCTCCTCGGGCTCTTCCTCCGAATCCTCCTCGGGATCCGACTGAGGGTTACCACTAGCTTCCTCACCAACGGTCCCAACGTAGGTCCATCTTCGCCGAACAGCCATAGGCTCGTCCACTGCCTCTATCTCGGGTCTCGGTCGTTGTCGAGAGGTAGTGGCTGCGGGTATTGGAAAACTGGAAGTCTCACCTAACTGTCGTTAGCCGTGTCCTCTCCTCTAGCAGCTGGTGCTCACAATGCTTCGCCTCGGCGATAAATTGTGTGAGGGTCTGATCCGATCGCGGAACTAGTCGACGCTGGTACTCTTCCGTCAGACCTCTCCATAGGATCTGGCACTGCTCCTCCTCACTTAGATTAAAAATTCGATTCGGAGTTAGTACCTCTGTCAAAACTCTCGCTATATAGGCTACCACGGCCTCATCTGATCTCATACTAGCCCTCTCGGCTTGAATGATAAACTCTCGAGCTTGGGTGTAGGTCACGGCTACACAAACCTGGCTCTGTGTCTCTCCACTCTGCTGTGGTACGGACTCTGATGGCATGACTTGGGGAAGAAATTGATGCTTCAACATGTGGCAAAACTCTTCCCATTGCATCTCTGTTATTTCATCCTCATCCAAGGCCTGCCAAAAGATTAGGGCATTGCCCTCTAACAGACTTCTTGCGAGTACAATCCACTCCTCTCGAGCTATGTCATAGGCTCGCATCACATACTCAACACAGTGCAGCCAATCCCTAATTCTAGTGGGATGTGAAAGCCTATCAAAGGAAGGTGGATTACAGGTGTAGAACCTAGCTGCAGCTCGACCTGTAGTAAAAATAACTCTCCTTGATCAGTGTGAAGCCTCAGCCGCCACAAGCTCTAGAGCCCTTAACTCCCGATCCACTGGTGGGTGGCTATATGTAGCAGGAGTGGGTACCGACCACTCTGTTTGTCGAACCGCGACATTAGAAACATTCTTACCCGTCCCCACAACGTATTCTCTTGTGGTGTGGGCGCTAACTGGGATGATGGATATGATCGACCCATTAGTACCTGTTCTGTCTTGCAAAAAGAAATAAGCAATTCTCAATTTTAGTTCATAAACTAATTTACCTGGACTGCGCAAAAGCATAGGTGCGGCACTTGTCATGGCAGGAGTAGGAACGCCGCTCTAATACCAACTGTGGCGTCCCGCGCCCTCGCGGCGCGGTCGCCGTTCCTTATACTACTACTAATGGGCTAAGTTATAGTCTAATTCATTATTCATTGTTAGACTATTGTCTCTTTAATTTACGTTCATATGCGGGTAAATTTTTTTTTCTTTACTTTAACCCTCGGGTTCTTAACACGTTATGTTGTTACACTAATAACATATCTTGCTATTACTTTAAGGATTCGGACATCATACTAGTTCCCAAAAACTTGTCTTAACTTATTACAGTCCGTTGTTCTTTACTAAGACAATGGGTGTAATATCATCTTCTTAGAACTGAACATACATACTAGTATTCTATATTACATTACTTTGCAGCGGAATTTAATTTCTAAGCGAGCGTAGTAGAGACCACTCCCGTGTACCCATGACATTTCTGCCACCCTTGCCTCCGCATGTCCATCAAGCAAACCACTATATGACTGGCTGCTTACCTTTGTTACCTGGACACGAGTAAACTGATGAGTTAACGCTCAGCAAGTACAAACATGCATACATCATAAACTAATAGAAATTACATTAAGAGTTATGATGCAAATATGCTCGTCGCCATCGCGGCGCGATCGCCGTGCCTTATACTACTACTAATGGGCTAACCTATAGTCTAATCCATTATTTGTTGTTAGACAATTGTCTCTTTAATTTACATTCATGTACGGGTAAATTTTTTTTTTCCTTACTTTAACCCTCAGGTTCTTAACATGTTATGTTGTTACACTAATAACATATCTTGCTATTACTTTAAGGATTCGGATATCATACTAGTCCCCGAAAACTTGTCTTAACATATTACAGTCCGTTGTTCTTTACTAAGACAATGGTTCTAATATCTTCTTCTTAGAACTGAACATACATACTAGTATTCTACATTACATTAATCTGCAGCGGAAAATTGTTTTCTAAGCGAGGGTAGTGGAGACCACTCCCGGCACCCATGACATTTCCGCCACCCTTGCCTCCGCATGTCCATCAAGCAAACCACTATATGACTGGTTGCTTACCTTTGTTACCTACACACTAGTAAACTGATGAGCTAACACTCAGCAAGTACAAACATGCATACATCATAAACTAATAGAAATTACATTAAGAGTTATGATGCAAATATGCTCGTGTGAAACATGCTTTAAACTACTTTCTATCTTTCTGCTCTTACTTCTGTGGGCCTGGGCCCCTGTTTACTGTTTGGTCTAGTCAGAATCTCTACACTTTGAGATTTTTCCTCCCTTGCGGAGGCCGACGACCCGTCAGTCTTTTACTTTACTAGTCATTTCTTACTGGCTGGTTTAGTCAGAATCTCTACTCTGTGAGATTTCCCTCCCTTGCGGAGGCCGACGACCCGTCAGTCCTTTTACTTTACTGGTCATTTCTTACTGTCTGGTCTAGTCAGAATCTCTACTCTGTGAGATTTTCCTCCCTTGCGGAGGCCGACGACCCGTCAGTATTAACTGTGCATAAGGGTAACCATATGTTGCCCTTTTCCAATCTAGAGCACTAAGCCCTCCAAACACGTATAATCACATGTAATCACAAAGACTTAGGAACATAAATAAATTCATAGTTCTAAGTCTAACTATAGCTTACGCGAGTCCAGACAAACATATATGTCTATACTTACCGTTAATCCGCTAGGATTCCCGCTTGCTAGAAGTTCTTTCTCGTTGCTTCAGCTCTCATGCCAAAACCTGTTCCATGGAAATAGGTATTAACCACCTATTCCAAGCATCAAAATTTCTCATACTTGGATTCCTAAATCCAATTTCAACTCATTTTCAAACTTAACCCCTCTAGGCCGAATTCTAGCTCAAGGGGCAAATTACACCTATTCGTGTATCTCGGTTTCTGAATCTTAATCTATTCAATTCTGAGCTTTAAAACTGTTACTCATTCTTGAGAATCGAATTCTTAATTCGATGCTTACTAACTAGGTTTTTAGAAATTTCGGCAGAGTTTCGCCTTGCTTTTTCTAGTTTCCCGAGTTTTCAATAACTCGTTTTACTTCCGATTTCGGTACCTGTAGTCCAGATTCATATTCCTGAACACAAATTCCTACATAAAATTAACAACAACACATTTTCTCCATTTCTAGTGTATTTCGGATTTTTAGTGTTAATCCAAAAAAAATTGTTCAATCCTTTCAATACTTGCACATTAAACTCCTATCGTAGTCCCCGACAAAACCTCGGTTTTGTTTTTCAGTTTTACAAATTTTTTTCCGATATGAGTTACTATTCATAAAAACGAAAAAGCAAGCAGTTTCTCATGAAAAATCCGAAATCTTACCTTGAAAAGTTGAAATTATCTACTAGAATGCCTCGGGTTATGTTTCTACCGGACTGAATTCAAGAAATTTCGTAAAAAATTGATTCCTTGATTTTCCCTTGATTTTCTCTGTTTTCTCTTTTCTTTTCTCTATCTCTCGGCCACACTTAGAAAAAGAATCAATTTTGGCTTCTAATGTCATCCGTAGGCCATTTTAAGTGTAATATGTATATTATATTAATATTTCTAAAAATATCTCACATTACTTTCTAAAATTAAATTAGAGAAATAACTTTAATTCCCATAATTTAATTCTACTAATTCTAATTAAGTTTAACACTTAATTTAAGTGGTTACGTGTTCCCCACATTTTTCTTGTCGAGACCAAACTTTTCGTTTTTCAAAACAAGTATCTTTCCGGTACCGATAATTTCACACCTGGTACAGGTTCTATACTACTTTTCTGAACTGCCGAGCACCCTGGGTCAAATTTCTCATATTCAACCCATTTCTCTTGGGTATCTCAATAGTCAATTTCTTTTTCTGAAATTTTCATTTTAAACGATACAGAATTGCCCAAAACGCGTACCCTCGTGGTACTCATTTTTTTTGCAGTTTCCCGCTTTAACTGACTCGGGAAAATTCTGTTTCAGGAACTTTTGTCATTTTCCTTACTTGTAATATTTCTACTCTTTTTCTAACTGGTCATTTGGTCATCTACCAAATATTTCAGTTTTTCATAACTAAAATATACCCGTTAAAATTTCTAACTTTTAACCGATATTTCACTATTCACAACTGATATAAACGAATTTTCTCTGTAAAAATATTCGTATTATAACTTTACACTTTTCGGGTGATTTTACCCCGTATATGAAGTTTCTAAATAACACTTTCCTAATTACATCAATATTTCTACTACTTTCTGTTCCGGGAACAATTACGGTCAAATACCGGACTGTCCGAATTTGACTTAAAGTTTTCCTGGTCATTACATGCACTCTCGATTTATATAGCATATTTACAAAGCTCTGATCAGCTCTAGTCCATGACTCAATATATTAGTATGTCATCCCCATAGGATATCCATAATCGACTTGAGGTCAAGTTTTGTTTTACCTTCCCGATTACATTTATCTTATGTTCCATTATCAAACCATTGGAAAAATACTATTCATACTATTACAAACAGTAATCCATGACTCAATGCTTGGAATGGTAAAACGGTAATATTCTATACCATTCTGATCACTGATATTTATGAGAATAATAATGCATTTACACTGTGGACCGTGTGATAAATTGTATCAACACCATCAGAAAAAATAGCGCACATGAATTGAGAGATTATTCGGCATCGAACTTTTAGTGGAGTTGTGCGATGTCGGAATTAAATATGTCGATAACTTATCGGGATAAGTTAGTCGAATATTGTAATTCCATAGCTTTGTTCATGTGAGGCCATTCGGTCTCAAGGCTAGCTCTAATAAGTGGGAAAATAGAAACTGATATTTTGTTATATAATTATGTTTAAAAATTCATTGTGTTATTTTTCATTTATTTGATAATTGAAAAATAAAGGGAATGAATTTGAATTTTGAAATTAATAGTGATTAATTTAAAATTCAAAATAAAATTTAAACATGATTTTATTTGGCAACTAAAGGAGAGAGAAAGTTGATATTATTTTGGAAAAATTCAGAAATCCCTTGCCTTATGGGGATTTCGAATTTTTCTCCAAAAGGGAGAAGGAAAATTCGAAAATCCCTAGCCTTGTGGGGATTTTCGGATTTTAATCCTAGGGTGAAGGGGAAATTTGAAAATCCCATCTAGGGTTTGAGTTTTTGAATTTCCTCCTATATAAGGATATTATTGAAAACCCTAGCCATGAGTTTTTAAGAGAAAAAAATATCACACACTTTTCTCTCCTACGGTGGCCGGAATTTTGAGACAAAATAGAAGGAAAATTGTTTCCTTAGGTTTTTGAAAAAGAGCCCACTCTCTCATCCCAAAACACTTAGAGTCATAGTCTTGAATCAACGTGTGGTTTTTGGTGTGATCGTATCAATAGATCAACGATCTTGTTTTCATGGCAATTCTCCATCTCGGAACGTGAGATAGTGAGACAAGATCCTTGCGGTCATTTTGATTCAATCGTCATAAATGTATGACTGTTATTTTATTCCTTTGTTTATAAACATATATCATGTATGTATCTCTCGTTGTGGTTAACGTTTAATTTGGAATTAAATGGATATGATAAAAATTTTTGAAATTCCGCCTACAAGTTTGTTGTTGTTCAAATGATTTTTCATTATTAATCACAACAAGATCCTACAGTGACTTAGCGCCATCGCAAGGTCAAATATTCCGCTAAAAATGTTGGCCCTGTGACACCTACTATGTGTTGGGAATAGTGTCCTGAAAGCATGAGATGTAAAAGGATATTTATTATTTATTTAATAAAATAGTTTATTCATCATTTTATGTGCATATATTTATGAATATTTTATGAATATCAAATAAAATTCCTTGATTATTTATGTAACCTTAAACATGGTATATAAGTGTTATATACAAGAGGATAATGTTTAAGGATAATAATCAAAAGTAACAGTTCATAATGAATTTAATTAAAGTTCGGAATCTTTAATTAAAACATTATTAATACATGTCATTCCCATTTAGAATGGAACGGTGTTATCCGCTTTTTATTAATATGGCGAGATATTGAATGAGTGTATTTCGCATAATGAGATTATGTGGAACATGGACCTTGAGACACAATATGAATTTCTAATAATTTCCGTTAAGCATAGAAATTCTAATTGAGTCTACCGATGGTCATATATAGAATGATCTTAATCCTGAGTTCTTAACAAACTCCTATTTATGGATTTATGTCTTTTGATTTACTCGATGCATTCGAGAGACCCTGAATCCTATTCCTTGTATTTTGGAGACATAATGAAATAGGTAGCTGGGAATGTTATTATACGAGATGGAATCCATTCCTTCTTGAGAGAAAGCGGATAAATAATTCTCTTGAGTGTTGATTCGGTACTTGGATTAGTAAGAGCGCTCTGGTTCATGAATGTGTTTTATGAATCACTATCCATTAGAGAATCAATGGTACTCAAGGATAAAGATGTAATTAGAGAGGTTAACAGTTCTACCTGACTCTAATTATGAATTATTTATGGAGGATCGATCTATATGCAATGACTATATCAAATGGACACTTCACGGTTTAGAAGTAATTAATGTCTATAATTACGAGAGTGCAATTCCAAGTTTATAGTGGAGTAACTATTGGGATTAATAGAATTAATTAATTAATTAAAGTGTTTAATTAATTATTAATTTTTATTGGAGCTCAGAATTATAGGTCCATTAGTCCCCCGTCGTCCTTGTAATTCTACCCGGACACAAAGGGCAAAATGGGAATTTTAGAATTACGAATTCTAAAATTAAATACTCAAGAATAATTAATTGAGAATTAATTATTATTTAAATAATGAGATTATTTAAATTTGAATTTGAACATATCTAGATTTATCCATTTAAACTTATTTGATAAGTTGTTTAATTTAGAATTCAAATTTATTTAAGTTTGACTTAAATTCGAATTTGAATCTGAATTAAAATTGAACTACTGGATAATAGATAAAATATCTTCCTTCCTTATCTTATTTAGGTGCCACACACAAAGGGATAAAACCCTAGGGTGGCCGGCCAAATAAGGGATAAGGGGAAGGGATTTTTTGTTCCAAATTCAAAATTGGAGATAAGGATTTGATCCTATTTTGAAGTTTGACTTCTTCTCTTTAAATATGAGATAAATGGAAAATTGTAGGACAATTTTTGACATATTTTTCAGCCCTAAGAAAGGTGGTGGCCGAAATTTCTCATAGGGAAAAGAGTGAAAAATATTTTTTCTCCAAAAATTCCACATCGTGCATGCGTTGGTGTTTGTGGAAATTCGAGTGTTTAAGAAACCGTTTTGTCTCACGTGTGCCCACACACACGTCTACGTGGAATCAAGGAATTGACGTGGAAGACTTTGGTGTTCTAAACACAAAAGCTTGGACCTAGGACTGTTCGTGGTCAAAGAAAATCAAGATATCATCCGAGTCGGCTACAAGGTATTTTTTCGGTTGATCCTTGAATCTTATAAATTAATGAGATTAATTTATTGGTGCATAAATTAATATAATCTATAGAGTATCTCAAAAGTTTTATGAAAATTTTTGTTATACACGATCCGCCTTTCCGCTGCGTTTTCGCCGCCGAATTCGATTCGGCAACCAACACTATGGTGGTGACAGGTGACGGAGAATTAAGGTTCGATTCCGGAGAGGGAGCCTGAGAAACGGCTACCACATCCAAGGAAGGCAGCAGGCGCGCAAATTACACAATCCTGACACGGGGAGGTAGTGACAATAAATAACAATACCGGGCTCTACGAGTCTGGTAATTGGAATGAGTACAATCTAAATCCCTTAACGAGGATCCATTGGAGGGCAAGTCTGGTGCCAGCAGTCGCGGTAATTCCAACTCCAATAGCATATATTTAAGTTGTTGCAGTTAAAAAGCTCATAGTTGGACCTTGGGATGGGTTGATCGGTCCGCCTCCGGTGTGCACCGGTTGACTTGTCCCTTCTGCCGGCGATGCACTCCTGGCCTTAATTGGCCGGGTCGTGCCTACGACACTGTTACTTTGAAGAAATTAGAGTGCTCAAAGCAAGCCTACGCTCTATATACATTAGCATGGGATAACATCATAGGATTTTGGTCCTATTCTGTTGGCCTTCGGGATCGGAGTAATGATTAACAGGGATAGTTGGGGGCATTCGTTTTTCATAGTCAAAGGTGAAATTCTTGGATTTGTGAAAGACGAACAACTGCGAAATCATTTGCTAAGGATGTTTTCATTAATCAAGAATGAATGTTGGGGGCTCAAAGACGATAAGATACCGTCCTAGTCTCAACCATAAACGATGCAGACTAGGGATCGACGAATGTTGCTTTTAGGACTCTGCCGGCACCTTATGAGAAATCAAAGTTTTTGGGTTCCGGGGGGAGAATGGTCGCAAGGCTGAAACTTAAAGGAATTGACGGAAGGGCACCACCAGGAGTGGAGCCTGCGGCTTAATTTGACTCAACACGGGGAAACTTACCAGGTCCAGACATAGTAAGGATTGACAGACTGAGAGCTCTTTCTTCATTCTATGGGTGGCGTTGCATGGCCGTTCGTAGTTGGTGGAGCGATTTGTCCGGTTAATTCCGTTAACAAACAAGACCTTAGCCTGCTAACTAGCTATGCGGAAGATACCCTCTGCGGTCAGCTTCTTAGAGGGACTATGGCCGCTTAGGCCAAGCAAGTTTGAGGCAATAACAGGTCTGTGATGCCCTTAGATGTTCTGGGCCACACGCGCGCTACACTGATGTATTCAACGAGTCTATAGCCTTTGTCGATAGGCCCGGGTAATCTTTGAAATTTCATCGTGATGGGGATAGATCATTGCAATTGTTGGTCTTCAACGAGGAATTCCTAGTAAGGGCGAGTCATCAGCTCGCGTTGACTATGTCCCTGCCCTTTGTACACACCGCCCGTCGCTCCTACCGATTGAATGGTCCGATGAAGTGTTCAGATCGAGGCGACATGGGCGGTTCGCTGCCTTTGACATTGCGAGAAGTCCACTAAACCTTATCATTTAGAGGAAGGAGAAGTCGTAAATAGGTTTCCATAGGCGAACCTGTGGAAGGATCATTGTCGAAACCTACAAAGCAGAAATACCAACGGACCCATTACAACACCCAGGGGTGACGTGCGCAATGCACCCCAACCCCTGACGCCGAGTGTGTGCAGCCCTGCCTTGCGCCCTCAGCATAAAATGAACCCAGGCGCGGAACGCGTCAAGGAATCATAACGAAACGAGCTCCTTCCATGGCCCTGGGGACGGTGATCGCCACAACAATTGTGTTGTGCTTGGTTAAACTCTAAAATGACTCTCGACAACGGAGATCTCGGCTCTCGCATCGATGAAGAACGTAGCGAAATATGATACTTGGTGTGAATTGCAGAATCTCGTCAACCATCGAGTCTTTGAACGCAAGTTGCGCCTAAAGCCATCAGGCTGAGGCCACGTCTGCCTGGGCGTCAAACACCGATGCCCCCCCAAATCCCCTCGTCACTCTCCCCTGAGTGCCCGAGGAGTGTGGGGGTTGGATGATGGCCTCCCGTGTGTCTTGGTGCGCGGTTGGCCCAAAGTCGCGTCCTTGGTCACGGTTATCATGGTGACAGGTGGTTGTCGATCGCTCAGTACCCCATCACGTGCGCCGGACACAAATCGAGACTCTCTTGATTACCCCAATGCATCCCCGTGTGGGTGCTTCTGATGTGACCCCAAGTCAGGTGGGGCTACCCGCTGAGTTTAAGCATATCAATAAGCGGAGGAAAAGAAACTTACGAGGATTCCCCTAGTAACCGTGAGCGAACTGGGAAAAGCCCAGGTTGAGAATCGATCACCCCCGGTGTTCGAATTTTAGTCTGAAGAAGCGTCCTCATTGACAGACCGGGTCCAAGTTTCCTGGAAGGGGGCACCGGAGAGGGTGAGAGCCCCGTCGTGCCGGGACCCTGTCGCACCACAAGGCATTGTCGGTGAGTCAGGTTGTTTGGGAATGCAGCCCCAATCGGGCAGTAAATTTCGTTCAAGGCAAAATATTGGTGAGAGACTGATAGCAAACAAGTACCGTGAGGGAAAGATGAAAAGGACTTTGAAAAGAGAGTCAAAGAGTGTGGCGGCCCGCGTCCTCGCGGCGCGGTCGCCGTACCTTATACTACTACTAATGTGCTAAGCTTTGTCTAATCCATTATTTGTTATTAGACTATTGTCTCTTTAATTTACGTTCATGTGCGGGTAAATTTTTTTTTTCCTTACTTTAACCCTCAGGTTCTTAACATGTTATGTTGTTATACTAATAACATATCTTGCTATTACTTTAAGGATTCGTATATCATACTAGTTCCCGAAAACTTGTCTTAACTTATTACAGTCCGTTGTTCTTTACTAAGACAATGGCTGTAATATCTTCTTCTTAGAACTGAACATACATACTAGTATTCTACCTTACATTAATCTGCAGCGAAAAATTGTTTTCTAAGCGAGCGTAGTGGAGACCACTCCCGTGCACCCATGACATTTCCGCCACCCTTGCCTCCGCATGTCCATCAAGCAAACCACTATATGACTGGCTGCTTACCTTTGTTACCTGCACACGAGTAAACTGATGAGCTACGCTCAGCAAGTATAAATATGCATACATCATAAACTAATAGAAATTACATTAAGAGTTATGATGCAAATATGCTCATGTGAAACATGCTTTAAACTACTTTCTATCTTTCTGTTCTTACTTTTGTGGGCCTGGGCCCCTGCTTACTGTATGGTCTAGTCGGAATCTCTACTCTTTGAGATTTTTCCTCCCTTGCGGAGGCCGACGACCCGTCAGTCTTTTACTTTACTAGTCATTTCTTACTGTCTGGTCTATTTGGAATCTCTACTGTGAGATTTTCCTCCCTTGCGGAGGCCGACGACCCGTCAGTCTTTTACTTTACTAGTCATTACTTACTGTCTGGTCTTGTCAGAATCTCTACTATGTGAGAATTTCCTCCCTTGCGGAGGCCGATGACCCGTCAGTATTAACTATGCATAAGGGTAACCATATGTCGCCCTTCTGAAATCTAGGGCATTAAGCCCTCCAAACACGTATAATCACATGTAATCACATAGACTTAGGGACATAAGTAAATTCATAGTTCTAAGTCTAACGACAGCTTATTCGAGTCCAGACAAACATATATGTCTATTCTTACCGGTAATCCCCTGGGATTCCCGCTCGTTGGAAGTTCTTTCTTGTTGCTTCGGCTCTTGTGCCAAAACCTGTTTCATGGAAATAGGTATTAACCACCTATTTCAAGCATCAAAATTTCTCATACTTGGATTCCTAAATCCAATTTCAACTCATTTTCGAGCTTAACCCCTCTAGGCCGAATTCTAGCTCAAGAGGCAAATTACACATATTTGTGTATCTCGGTTTCTGAATCTTAATCTATTCATTTTTGAGCTTTAAACTGTTATCCATTCTCTAGAATCGGATTACTAACTCATTGCTTACTAACTAGATTTTAGGAAATTTCGGTAGAGTTTTGCCTTGTTTTTTCTAGTTTCCCGAGTTTTCAATAACTCGTTTTACTTCCGATTTAAATTACACTGTAGTCCGATTCACATTCCTGAACACAAATTGCTACATAAATTGAACAAAAATACATTTTCTCCATTTCTAGGGTACTCTGGATTTTTTAGTGTTAATCCAAAAAAATTTGTTCAATCCTTTCAATACTTGCACATTAAACTCCTATCACAGTCCCCGACAAAACCTTGGTTTCGTTTTTCAGTTTTACGGATTTTTTCCGAGATGAGTTACTATTCATAAAAACGAAAAAGCAAGCAGTTTCTCATATAAAATCCGAAATCTTAACTTGAAAAGTTGAGATTCTCCGCTAGAATGCCTCGGGTTATGTTTCTACCGGACTGAACGGAAGAAATTTCAGCAAAAACGGTGATTCCTTGATTTTCCCTTGATTTTCTCTCTTTTCTCTCTCTCTTTCTTCTTGGTCGGCCACTCTTTAGAAAATAGAAGACTTTGTGTTCTAATGTGCTTCCGTAGGCCTCTTTAATGTAATAATGAATATTATAATAATATTTTTAATAATATCTATTATTACTTTCTAAAATTAAATTAAAGAAATCACTTTAATTCCTATAATTTAATTTTGCTAATTCTAATTAAGTTTAACACTTAATTTAAGTGGTTCCGTGTTCCCCACATTTTTCTTGTCGAGACCAAACTTTCCGTTTTTCAAAACGAGTCTCTTTCCGGTACCGATAATTTCACACCCGGTACAGGTTCTATACTGCTTTTCTAGACTGCCGAGCACCTTGGGTCAAATTTCTCATATTCAACCTACTTCTCTTGGGTATCTCAATAGTCAATTTCTTTTTCTGAAATTCTCATTTTAAACGATCCAGAATTGCCCAAAACGCGTACCCTCGCGGTACTCGTTTTTTTTGCAGTTTCCCGCTTTAACTGACTCGGGAAAATTCTGTTTCAGGAACTTTTGCCATTTTCCTTCTAATATTTCTACTCTTTTTCTAACTGGTCATTTGGTCATTTACCAAATATTTCAGTTTTTCATAACTAAAATATACCTGTTAAAATTTCTAACTTTTAACCGATATTTTACTATTCACAACTGATATTTATGAATTTTCTCTGTAAAAAAATTCGTATTATAACTTTACACTTTTTCGGGTGACTTTACCCCGTATATAAAGTTTCTACATATCACTTTTCATATTACATCAATATTTCTACTACTTTCTGTTCCGGGAATAACTATGGTCAAATACCGGACTGTCCGGATTTGACTTAATATTTTCCCGGTCATTACAAAGAGTACTTGAAATTGTTTGGAGGGAAGCAGATAGGGGCCGGTGATGCGCCCCGGTCGGATGTGGAATGGTGAGAGCCGGTCCTCCGATCGACTCGGGGTGCGGACCGATGCGGATTGTGGTGGCGGCCCAAGCCCGGGCTGCTAAAATGCCTGTGGATATTGTTGGGAATAGTGTCCTGAAAGCATGAGATGTAAAAGGATATTTATTATTTATTTAATAAAATAGTTTATTCATCATTTTATGTGCATATATTTATGAATATTTTATGAATATCAAATAAAATTCCTTGATTATTTTTGTAACCTTAAACATGGTATATAAGTGTTATATATGAGAGGATAATGTTTAAGGATAATAATCAAAAGTAATTGTTCATAATGAATTTAATTAAAGTTCGGACTCTTTAATTAAAACATTATTAATACATGTCATTCCCATTTAGAATGGGACGGTGTTATCCGCACTGTTAATATGGCAAGATATTGAATGAGTGTATTTCGCATAATGAGATTATGTGGAACATGGATGCAGACACAATATGAATTTCTAATAATTTCCGTTAAGCATAGAAATTCTAATTGAGTCTACCGATGGTCATATATAGAATGATCTTAATCCTGAGTTCTTAACAAACTCCTATTTATGGATTTATGTCTTTTGATTTACTCGGTACGGATTCCGAGACCCCCGAATCCTATTCCTTGTATTTTGGAGACATAATGAAATAAGTAGCTGGGAATGTTATTATACGAGATGGAATCCATTCCTTCTTGAGAAAGAAGCAGATAAATAATTCTCTTGAGTGTTGATTCGGTACTTGGATTAGTAAGAGCGCTCAGGTTCATGAATGTGTTTTATGAATCACTATCCATTAGAGAATCAATGGTACTCAAGGATAAAGATGTAATTAGAGAGGTTAACGGATTCTACCTGGCTCTAATTATGAATTATTTATGGAGGATCGATCTATATGCAATGACTATATCAAATGGACACTTCACAGTTTAGAAGTAATTAATGTCTATAATTCCGAGAGTGCAATTCCAAGTTTATAGTGGAGTAACTATTGGAATTAATAGAATTAATTAATTAATTAAAGTGTTTAATTAATTATTAATTTTATTGGAGCTCAGAATTATAGGTCCATTAGTCCCCGTCGTCGTCCTTATAATTCTACCGACACACAAAGGGCAAAATGCAAATTTTAGAATTACGGAATTCTAAAATTAAATACTCAAGAATAATTAATTGAGAATTAATTATTATTTAAATAATGAGATTATTTAAATTTGAATTTGAACATATCTAGATTTATCCATTTAAACTTATTTGATAAGTTGTTCAATTTAGAATTCAAATTAATTTAAGTTTGACTTAAATTCAATTTGAATCAATTAAAATTGACCTACTTGGATAAAGGATAAAATATCTTCTCCTTCCCTATCTCATTTAGGCGCCACACACAGGGATAAAACCCTAGTGTGTGGCCGGCCACCTAAGAGATAAGGGGAAGGGATTTTTTGTTCCAAATTCAAAATTGGAGATAAGGATTTGATCCTATTTTGAAGTTTGACTTCTTCTCTTTAAATATGAGATAAATGGAAAATTGTGAGAAAATTTTGAAACACTTTTCAGCCCTAGAGAAAGTGTGTGGCCAAAATTCTCATATAGCAAAAGAGAGTGAAATATTTTTTTCTCCAAAAATTCCACATCGTGCATGCGTTGGTGTTTGTGGAAATTCGAGTGTTTAAGAAACCGTTTTGTCTCACGTGTGCCAGCACACACGTCTACGTGGAATCAAGGAATTGACGTGGAAGACTTTGGTGTTCTAAACACAAAGCTTGAAGCTAGGACTGTTCATGGTCAAAGAAATTCAAGATATCATCCGAGTCGGCTACAAGGTATTTTTTCGGTTGATCCTTGAATCTTATAAATTAATGAGATTAATTTATTGGTGCATAAATTAATATAATCTATAGAGTATCTCAAAAGTTTTATGAAAATTTTTGTTATACACGATCCGCTATTCCGCTGCGTTTCCGCCGCCGAATTCGATTCGGCAGCCGAATTCGATTCGGCAACCAACAGATACATCATCATCGCGATCGTGGAAGGCAGCGTGCGCTGTCCCG